>CM049925.1:3134860-3307360 GCA_027405835.1 Asclepias syriaca | reverse complement strand
TTTAGTTTCTAGGTAACTGTGATTTTTTAATTTTTATCGAATTTTAATGGGAAATTTGAATTGATCACGTTTCGAGCTTGTTTTGGCTTCACTAGATGTTTGAGAAGTAAACAAGTGATTCTGAGTATGATTTTACCTGTTTTTTTCACAAGTCTTATGATCTGAACATGTTAAAGTGATTCTGGGTGTGATGTGTGAAATTTTCTTGACAATTTAGGATATTAGTTATGGATACTTTAGGTTGAGTTGGGCACTGTTAACCTTTAAATATTCGAAAATAGCAAATAATGTTTTGCATTTTTGTTTATACAAACAGTTAGTAAGCAGAAGAAGAACAAAAGAGATTTAGATTTTGGATTATTGATCCAAAGTTGAACTTAAGAGGTGGTTGACACAATCGGATTGGACTAAATTTTCACATTTTGATTTCCATGTGGGGAAGTTTAATATTTTTTTCTTCTTATTATATAATCTATTATGTGGATGTCCGTCCTATTTGCAGGTTGAATGAAGCTGTTATGCATTTTGGGGAAAGTATTAAAGAAATTATAAATGAAGAATTTGGCGATGGCATGTAAGTATTAGTTTCTTTCTGCAAATATTTTAGACCCCTACCTGTCTTTGTGATCTTTTCTTATTTTCTTGATCTTATGATTTTGGTTTTTGATCTTTGGTTAATATTATGTTGCTTATGTTCTTTAGATTTTACAGGAACTAGATGTAGGTAGTGCTCATTGATGCTGACATGAGATGCACTTTCTACGTATGAAATATTGACCCTTCTCCTTTGGTTGATTTTAATCTTTAGTATGTCAGCTATAGACTTCTTCTGTTCCGTTGATAAAGTGAAAGGCGTGGATGGGAAGGATCGTGTTGTGGTGACTTTTGATGGGAAGTACTTGCCATATTCTGAACAGGTTGGTTCTTGCACCCTAATTTAATATTGGTACAAATCAATCTGCATATGTTGCCTAAGGAATTTCATTTATATTCCCTGTTGAGTTTCCAATTAAAAATGAATCAATTTCTTGGAAGTTCCATTTAATTCCCAGATTCTATCTACTTTTGATCCATGGAATAACCTCTTTATGTGTGAGTAGGGGAGGTTTCCAACTCTTTCCCTCATGTTTCCATGATTTTGTGCACATATGCTAGATTTCATTCTTCAGCGCACATATGACGGGTCTAGTATAACTTATTTTCTTATCTCTCCCAAGTTACAGTTACATTATACTATAAAGCCAGGATTTGCCAGGCAATTGGCTCATGTTTCTTCTGTGTACATTTTGTTCAGCAAATACTTTTGATTCTTCATAGTGTATCTAAGCGACATATTTAAACAACTTTCTCAGTCCATATATATCTCTCCTTTCTCAAAAAGAAAAAAAAAAAAACTTAACTGTTAAAAATATCATTTACTATCGCAAGAGAGGTAAGCCACTAATTCCAGATCTCAAGTCACCTGACAATATTACTCTGAAAGATTGTTTGATGATTTTCCCATTGTGATTTTCTGTTCACTTGCTCTTATATGGCAGAAATCTGAACACATGGTGTCAAGATTAAGATCAGAAGAAGTTAAGAGAAGTTGAAAGGATTATCTATTAGCCATAATCCATGAATGCAGTTCACTACTAAACAGTATCTGCAGAATCATGCTAGCCCAAGAAAGACTTGTTGCAGAAGTCGATTACTTGGTATACTATCTCATTTTTGTTTGTACGAATACTTATAAATCTATTGTTGATTATTGAACAGATACCTATTCATATGCCATGTCTGAGTCTGCATTCTGTTGTCAAATATGAAAGAGTATAGTTGATGAAACAAGTGAATCTTTTGAAGTATTTGTTAAAGACGCAAGTTGACGGGTAAATAGGAATTTAGATATTCTCTAATACATTAGATTTTTTTATCTCTCAAATTTTATTTTTTTACTTGTTATATATATATATATATATATATATATATCTTGTATATATTATCAATTAATTAAAAAAAATTATATCTTTCAAAATTTATATCCCGAAAACATACTTATATTATATATTACATTATTATTATATAATGTAAAATGAATAACAGCAATTGAGATAAAAAAGATAAAGAAAAGAATATATGGGGACCCGAACAATAAATTTGGGACTGATTTGGGCAATTTTCTTTTATTTGGGCTTTATTTTACCATAAACCCTTTAAATTCTTAGCTCATCGTCACCAATAACTCTATAACCCATGGAACCAACCCTTGTTAGTCAAACAAAAAAGAGTTTGATTTTCTATCTACAATGTTTCAAAAAAAGGTGTAGGAAAAGCGACACAGGAGTTTAGTTCTCCATTAGTAAGGTTTTGACAAAGAAGCCCATTGAAAAACAGGTAGAGAGAGAGAGTGACACAACTCAAATATGACACATGAGCTTGGTTTTTTATCAGTAAAGTTTCGAGTTTAGCTTTGCCGATAGGAAAAACAAGTGTAAAGAGAATGATGCAACTCGAATTTGATTTAGATGGAGTTCAAAGAGACTATGGTCGATGGAAAAAACAGGTATAAAGAGAATGAATTTGATTTAGATGGAGTTTAAAGAGACTATTATTGATGGAAAAAACAGGTATAAAGAGAATGATGCAACTCGAATGGAGTTAAAAGAGATTATCTGACGCAGATAAATTACGAATAAAAAAACTATAACCATGGAAGGCATGAGTAATTCATAGTAAGGTTAAGGTCATTTTTTGTCAATTACATTTTTTTCAATCTGTACTTTTCTCATTATGCCCTAAAGTAGAGAGGAAAAGATATTTCACTGTGAGGGTAAAGCTGACATTTCATTGGCGATAATATCTTCAGGCAACTTCAGCTAGGTTTTATTCCTATAGCTTTATCAAGTTAAAAGAAAAAAAAATTGTACGAATGGAAGGGCGCATCTTCTTCTCCGGTGAGTCTTTCCAGCAACTTTTTTTGTTGTTCTCCGGTACTCTGCAGGTTACATTTTCCCTTTGCTAATTGTTTCTCTAGTTACCCTTTGCACGCAGTTACACATAAATAAGGCTCATTTTTTAATTTTGTTATTCTGGCAAAACACAGTATTTGCTTTAAATGATCTTAGAGATGGATTAACTCTTTCACTAATTGAATAAAAAAATCAAATACACCAACTTGATTTCCTCGTTGCAGTGGAAAAAAAAAAAAAAAAAAAAAAAAAAGAAAGATTGCAAGTTGTTTTTTTTCTTTTTTTTGGGGTGTAATATATATTCTTTTACATGTATGGAAGTAAAATTGTGTTCATCTGAATAAGAAATTTGGATTTTTATTTCTTATTTTTTAAAAAATTTGTCTTGAATGTATGACTAGCTGAAGCTGAAGGTTTTGAAAGTGATATGTGTAGCTCTTTGTCTCTAAGAAGGGTTCTAGGAAAAGGGAAAAATGAAAGAAAGAAAAGAATAAGGTTCTAGCGGTAAAAGGAAGTGAAATTGGCAAATATTGTTATTTGCACTGCAATGCCCAACCTTTGGTTGAGAGAGCTCTCTTGCGTGGTTCAGGATTACTGATATTAGGTGACAATATGTAGGTTGTAATTTGAATATCAATAGATTGTAAGTATAAGTTTTTGAAGCTCATTTGGACAGAATAACTTAGATGTAGTGTCTTCTGAAAAATAATGGGATGTAAACTGCTCTAAGTGTTTAAATGTGATATTATAACTAATTTTTGTCTATGAGAAGGATAAAGAAAAGTGGAAAAAAGAAAAAGGGGAAAAAAATAAAAAGAAGGTTTTCATGGTAAAGGGAAACTACATTGGAGGCTATTGCTTATGTGGACCACAAAGGTCCAATCCTTGCCTGACAAAGTACCCATGCTTGGTTCAGGATTACCGATGCTAGGTGATGACATAGATAATAAGTTATAATTCAATTATTGGCAGATTGCAAGCATAAGTTATAATTAAAATCTTTCTCATTTGGCATAGTAACCCAGAATATAAAGCGTGTTTTTGCTGAAATCTGTTCAATTTTCTAGACTGGGGCTTTTGTTTTATGTGGCTAATGGTTTTTGTCTTTGTTTACCTCTTCTTCTTGATAGGGGATAGTAGATATGGTGTTTTCCCTGTCTCTCATGGTTGAACACCCATTTCATTTAAGAGGCAGGAACATGTTTGGTCTACCATAAATATGAATCATTGATTACTTTCACTAGCCTTGAGGAGTCAAGTTTTTGTCCATGGAGATTATTTGTCTGAATGTTCAGGTGGCTTTAAGATCTATTTAATTTCACATTGTTATCTCTTCATCCTTCACTTATTGAGATGTTGTAGATGGCAACATGGTAAGAACTTTCGTAGATGTGTTCACATCTACGTGTCGTTGGAATAATAACTGATGAATATAGCTAATAAATTGATTGTTCTTCCATTTCATACATTGTTTTTTGTGTTTATGGGTAAGAGCTCTGAATGGTCAATGATGTGATCTAAATATCATCTTTTTTTTTTTTTTTTATTTGCAAGAATTGTCTGTTCGTGGAAAAAAAATTTGTTTGTTCAATTATGTAATCAACAAATAGCAGCTAAAACTTCTAACTGTCATCAATGCACATGAATGGGGTTGTTGCTCAATATGCTTTTATACTGCTCTAAACCGTGCTTTTTGGATGCATTATATTCTGGATTAACCTTTTAGTAAAATTACCTCTTCTGCTTTCTGATTGTGCAGCGCCTTTTTGTTTGAAGAGCAGAAGATTTGACATTTGAGCTTCAATTTTGTACTGGTGCAGCCCTTTGTTTATTTGTCTCATGTCATTGTGTTGCATAGAGTTTGGTTGTTTTAGTTGTATAAGTTTTATTAAACAGCATGAGCAAATCCAGTCGACATAAAGATAGACGTGGAAACAATGGTGAACTTTGTCAGGATAACGTGAATGATGGATCTTCAGCTCGGACTAGACCATTTAGTTTTGAGGAAATAATGCTTAGACGGAAAAGCAAGAGCACATCGGTCGAAGCACACTCTGAGAATGTTGATGCAGATAATAAGGAAGGCACTTTAGAGAAGGCTGCTGATGGTTTGAAAAACAACAGAGATAGGCATGGAAAGCCCACTAGTGACAGTTCAAGACATGTTTTAGAGGATTCTCTTAAGGTAAGTTCGAGAGAGAGAGAAAATAACACCTCTTTGACCAGTGAAAGAAAATTGACGAAGGATAGTACTAATGAAAGTCAAGATGACACTGAAACAAAATCAAAATTAGAGCCACTAAAAAGTCTGATTGATGATAATGGAAGAGGAGGCAAATCTGACAAACAGGTTAACCATAAGAGAAGAAGTGACCGGTCAAATGAAGATTCTAAATATGAATCTGGTGAAAGATATTCAAGAGATCCTGTAAAAAGGGATACATCTACAGGTATAAGTATGATAAAATCTGAAAAGGAAAGAGAATTTAAGGAAAGTAACGGTAATGACAGACAGGTTAACAAGCGAAAAAATGTTGATCAATGCAGGCATGATTATGAAAATGAGTCACACAAGAGGCATTCAAGAAAATTTAGTGGGTCAGAGAAAAATGGGGAAGGACATAGAGCACAACATGAGAAAGAGAGGAGCAAAAAACACCATGACGAAGAGAGAGAGAAAATTGAAGACAGGGATGGTGCTAAGAAACTTGACTTGCGGGCATCCAAAGGTTCTGATTTTTCGGAAAGGAGGGAAAAAGAGTCATCAAGGATGCATTATGAGGAATCAAGGCCGAAGAGAAGAAGGTTAAGGAGCAGAGAACGTAATGACCGAGGCAGAAGGTCTGCTTCCCTTTCTCCTAAGGCACACAAGCATACTTCTTTTACTGAGCTGGAACATGGTGGTTTCTCCTCTCATTCTTCTAAAGATAAATGTCAACGATCACATTCTGATGTTGAGAGAAAGAGAAAATTAAGCAATAGTTCAAATAGTTATAGAAAGCATTCCGGATCTTCAAGCGGGCTTGGTGGCTATTCACCAAGAAAGAGAAAAACAGAGACTGCACCTAAGACTTCTCCTTCTAATCATTATCCGGAAAGGAGAACTGCTGGCTGGGATGTCCCTCCTATAGGAAAGGATGATAATAGTACAGACAATGTCATTTCTGGCATGCAGTCTTCAAGCCAAATTTTATCATTGAGTGCACAGGAGGCTTCCATTGTTCCTGAAACTTCATATATGCTAAAGCCTGTCATAATGCCAAAATATACTTCCGAGTCACACTCCATTGACTCCATCCAGCTAACACAAGCAACCAGACCCATGAGGAGGCTTTATGTGGAAAATCTACCTGCTTCATCTTCTGAAAAAGTTCTCATGGATTGCATTAACAATTTCCTGCTATCGTCAGGTGTTAACCATATTCATGGAACTCTGCCTTGCATCAGTTGTATGGTGAGTATATCATCCTTTACTTTTGGTTTTTGTTCAAATAGGTAAATTATTTGGACATTCCATTTATAAGAGAAATATGTGCCTTTAAATTTTGGTGGAAAATTCAGTTATATATAAATTTTTAATTTGAAGTATCTATTATTGTTGGCTATTATGTTATGAGTGAAACATTAAAAATGTTTACCTTTTTTAAATAATTATGGAAGTTTATTAAACTTAAAAAAAAAAAAAAAGCTGTTTTTGGACTGGAATTTTTTTTAGAACAGTAGGTATTTTTAGAATGGATTTTTTTATAGTGGTTTGGACAACACTCTAAATGAAAAAAATTATCACACACATTTTTCATTTGTGAGAAGATATCCTATTTCACTTGTTCAAAATATCTCATTTCTGGCAAGTGTCAATTATTTACCAAAATATATATAAAAATAAAAAAAATCTAGCAGTGAATATAAATTGACATTGATTGTCTTTTAGAGTAGGTGACAATTAAAACAAGTTAACATAGTATCAGATTGGAATGTTTTGAGTTGAACTTTTCTCATTGCCTCCAATTAGTTTATTATTGTTCATGTGTTGGGTTTTGTTATGAACATTTGTGTTTGAGTTGAACTTTTCTCATTGCCTCCAATTAGTTTATTATTGTTCATGTGTTGGGTTTTGTTATGAACATTTGTGTTTGGCACACATGTTAAGGGGTGTGTTAAGTATTAATTTTAACCTCCTCTACCGGCTTAAGATTTTAAAGTTATGTGGTAATCTATCTCACTTTAGTTAAGGGTAAAGAATTCAAAATGTCAAATCAAACCAGATATTTAAATTATAAACTTGTCATTACATAGCTATTATACTTATTATTCAAAATAAATCTTATCTAAAGAATAATAACAAAAGGTATTAATTTCAATCTATAAAAAGTAAATCACTTTTTTCAAACTAAACTTCACTTATATTGAAAAAAATTGCTTTTTAAAAAATATAATATAAAAAATTTGCTATCCAAATGCTCCCTTACCTTTTTTTTTTTCAGAAAATTTGTTTGAAGAAATGGAGCAAAAGTTACCTTTTGCAAATTTTGATGCTGACATGGGCCTGTTTTGATCTTTTCCTACTTCAGATACACAAAGAGAGGGGTCAGGCTCTTCTTGAATTTTTAACACCAGAGGATGCTTCTGCAGCACTTTCTTTTGATGGCAGATCCTTTGCTGGGTCTATTTTAAAAATTAGGCGTCCTAAAGACTTCTTTGAACTGACTGTAAGAATTTATTTCCATTTAAGTTTTAAGCTTTATGCTTTTAGTTTACACTACTATATTTTGACTTTTGGTTGTTTAACAGTGTTATCTTATGAAATTTTACTAAGCATGCATGCCTTCAGAATATTAACCCTCTTATGAAGGTCAATGTTAGGTTTATTCTTGTTGTTTTTCTGTCTGATTTTATCCACTGAATCTGTGCATTTACTAGTTTGAATGGTTTTCTTAGGGAAATACATTTATCTCCTTCGGTTTTTCTTTTACTTGGCAGAAGTTAATTTCAATCTTGTAGGAGATGCCACAGGTTTGATTTAAGGGGGAGTAGTTCTAAGAATGTCCGTGATTTAGTGGACACAACTCAACTCTTTAGTGGAAGATAAACTTTTAAATTTTCTGTCCCTTAAACTATTGCCTTTTCTTCTTTTAGCTGTCTTATTTGTTTATCAAATGGTGGTTTTGATCATGGGTAAAGATAAAGAGAGTAATATATCTGAGCTTTATTGAACATGCTCTACAGTTTTTTATGATAAGGAGAGATCCCCTGTTGCCTTTTCTTTCTCTCTCTCTCTCTCTCTTTTTTATTTTATTTTGTTGATTGAATTAAATTAAAAGAACAACTTAAATGCCATTTTTGAAGCCATGAATAGGTTGCATACATTCTTGATGAATACTTTGTTTAGGTTTTACTGAATTCTAGAATAGACAGTCACCTGGTTTGTGCTAGAGATTTATTTGCTGGAAACTTAGTTAAATGAAATTTTGCAGTCACAAAACTATCTATCATAACAATAAGTAGTTCTAACCATTTCCACTTTTATTTGTAATCACAATTTTGTGCTTGAGCTTTTGGTGTTGTACACATTATTTTCCATAGATCTCTTGCTAATTTTCTGTTTCTGAGGTACATTGTGGTTATTATTCATGTAGCAGGTTTTCAGACAGTTGCTATTTTCATGCAGACTGGTGTTCCTAACAAATCAGTGGATACAAATGATAAAATCAGTTCAACTGTAGAGGATTCAATTCACAAGGTATGGCATTAAAGTTAGGAAAGAGGAGCTGTATGCTGGTTCTTTAATTGTGGTCTGTCACATTGTACTATGTATCCGGTACTGGACTCCAGATTTGCCTTGATATAAACTCCGTAGAGAGTGCATGATATTATGTGAAGTAAAATTAAGATGTTACCTTCTCTGAGTATATTCTTCATCAACATAAATATTGAGAGCTTAAAATTTTGTAGATGCTTTAAAATTGCAGTAGGCTTTTTGTTAAATATTTTTATTGAAGTATTTATTTTGCTTGGGAACGTTTTGTACATGATGAGCTTTGCTGTACTTATTATATGATCCACCCTATTATAGATTTCACTTTGATGGTTCATACTATTATACATATTGGTTTTTGGCAGATGGCTTATATTAATGTAGGACTTAGTAATTCTCAATGGAATTCAAATTAAGAGTTTACGAGTTTTTGGTTTATTTTATTTCAACAATCTCATCGATTTGCTTCTTTGTTTGACACCTGTAGATAATTTTATTGTTTTTTTACCTGTTGTTCATAGTAGTGAACTCCCTTTCTCAAGCCACTCATTGACAGGATCCATATCAGTTTTTTCAGGGTGGCTGTAAATAAAACAATATGCGTATCAACCTTCCTTTTTTTCATTTTTATTTTCTCTCCTTAAATATAAGTCACTTGATTCATGCTGGATCTTTCTTGCTAACAAGCTTCTTTACTTTACTTAGATATTTATCGGTGGAATTTCAAAAGTCATCTCATCACAAATGGTAAGATAAATGAACATCTATTTTTATAATCTTGCACCACTGATCATTATGTGTTTACAGATTGTAAATTCTCTTGCTTCTTTTTCAGCTTATTGATATTGCTAGAGCCTTCGGACCTCTGAAGGCATTTCACTTCAAGCACAATGCAGATATTGGTGCATCATGTGCTTTTCTTGAGGTATCAATAAACTCTTGCTGTCAGGGATATGTAATGGGGCTTTTTGTTATTTGTATATCTTTAACTATTGTATTTCACAAACTTTTGCACGCATTTTAAGGTCAAAAGCTATAGAATTGCTTTCTCTTTTTAATTTTTTCATCAAACAGATAGACATTCCTCCTGCCACCCAAATTGTGAAGCAAAGGACTGGTCTTTTTTTTAAAGTTTGGCTGATCAAGAAGCAAAACTAAATTTGTGCTATCTTCTATCAAAATCTGTTTATTTTTTCACTTGCACAATTGTTCTCAGTTTTTCCTACTTCAATGTTTATTGGCTCTAAAAGCCATTGCTGTTGCATCCACTTATCTTTCTTATCTGAATGAATTTAGTTGGTTGTTGCAGTATATTGATCATTTAATTACTCCCAAAGCTTGTGCTGGCCTTAATGGCATGAAGTTGGGAGGGCAAGTGCTAACTGTTGTTCAAGCTCTTCCAGATGCTTCATCTTTGGTACATATTCCACCTCTGATTTCCTTGTATTATTTCTGAACTGCATTTTCTTGGTGTCTAAGCTAGTCCTGTTTCTAATAGGGGAATTCCGGTGACCAACCTTTCTATGAGATTCCTGAGCATGCAAAACCTCTTCTGGAGGAGCCCTCTGAAATTTTGAAAATTAATAATGTGGTATAGTTATTCAGCATAATATTTGGCATCTTCTTTACCTCATTAGCCCATGTCTGTTGAATCCTTCTAACTACTTTTTCATTCTCATTGTCCAGTTAGATTCGGAAAGAATCTCATTATTGTCTGAGGCAGAACTGGAAGAAATATTGGAAGATATAAAACTCGAGTGCTCCAGGTCCATTAATCTTATATAAAGAATTGAAGTTAGCTGACATTTATCATCCAATGTTACCTTCTCTGTGTCCCAACTAATCATGCTGCAGCATTCCAAAACTAATTATCTACCAATACTGCAGGTTTGGCACGGTCACTGCTGTCAATGTTGTCAAGCAATGCAATAACACTTCCAGCACAGAAGTGAATATCAGTGGTGTGATAGACAAAAAGTGCACTGAACAATTAACTGAAAAACATGCTGCTGATGATTTAGAGAACTCCCATGAATCAAAGCCTCCTAATAATATTAGGATGGAAGCTGTGGAAAATGATGGTGATTCTGCTGGCAAATTAGACCCATACAATACTTTAAGCAATTGCACAGAACCGGATTCCTCTACAGTCGGTGGTAATGGTGATTCTGATGATAAACACTTGGCAACTGGTAAAACATGCGAATCAACTATTAACGACACAAATATCTCTACTGAGGATACATGCGCCCTGGAGAATTCCAGATCTAGTCCCGGAGAACATGCTACATTATTACCCAGTTCCCCAATAGAGCAAGCAGTAGTAGTTAGCAATGAAAAAATTGTTGATATCAGTGCATCATCATCATCTGCTGCTCTTGACAATAATAGTGAAGATAAGATGAACAACAAAAAGGGTTCAAGTTTAGAGGAAGATAATCCAAATGCTTCCAAACCGGATACTGGGGAGACAAAAGATTCAGATATTCAGGAGAGGGTGTTTGAGACGGGTTGTGTTCTAGTTGAGTTCAAAAGGGCAGAAGCTTCTTGCATGGCTGCACATAGTCTTCACGGACGACTTTTTGATGATCGTATTGTGTCAGTGGAGTATGTTTCTCCATATCTTTATCGCAAGAGGTTTCCCAAATGAGGAGGGATCTTCAGAAGGTGTGGTTTGTTTCCCTTTTCTTTCATCACCTCTAATATAGTTTCAGTTCAGAAGCAGCAGCATTTCTTGATTCTTCAGTTGTGAGCTAATCTTCCCATGGTGTTATACAAGTAGAGAGTTATGCTAATGCAACATACATAATCTTTAGACTTTTCCATTCCATTTTCCATTCCATTTTTAGCAGAATGGAAATACAGAAGGTTTCTTTTGATTGGGAAAGAGAAATCAAAATCAAGCATGAATTATATCTCTCTATATATAAAAACTTCATTTTGGATTCAAACTATATTTCATTTTTTTTTTCTACTCACTTGGGGGCGTCTGGTATTCCTCTCACTTTTGTTGGCCTGCAGAGTGCTCATAGAGTTCAACTTTTACTTCCTCACTTTTGTTGGTCTGTGGAGTCCTTATAGAGTTCAACTTTTATTTATTTGAGGGTGAAAACTTGACTTATAGCTTTTAACATAGAGTTGGATGAGAACTTGATCTAAAACTTTTAACATGGAGCTAACCGAGGAATCGAATCATCCGAGTTAACCCTTTCAAGAGAATCAAATTATCTGCTCTATATTTTAGAGTACGTTTGCCAACTTTCCTAAATTACTTTTGTTCCTTAATTCTTGTTTTATGGATTTTAAATTATGACTTGGAAATATTTATGGATATATTTTAAATTTGTACCCTCTATGGAGATATTTATAAAGGGTAAAAAAAAGAATAGAATGAATAAATTTTAATTTAAAAAAAAAAAAAGAAACGAAAAGAAAAATTATGAATTCAGTTATAACAAAATATCATAGAAAAGTTCACACACACACACACACACATATATATATATATATATATATATATATAATTCCTTCTGTGGAAGTAGGAAAACTGCGCTCCAATCTCCATTAACAGGCACCACGGCAAAGCAGAGTTTTCGCTACTGATTAACCACCACGAACCAATTCCCCGCCCGCCATCTCCAGAAGAATAAGAAGAAGTCACCTTGGAAACCTCGAAGTATTGCTTTCCTTCTAGTTTCGCCCCATCACTACTGCTGTATTAAGCCACCTGCATTGTAAGATTTCAGGATTCCTGTTTATTATATTTGGGGGTCAACGAAGTCGAAAATTGATATCTGAAACAAATTCGTTCCTCCATTTTGTTACGAATGCATTTCAATTCTGAATTTGGTTGATCATACTTGTTATGTCCAATTAAGATTATGGGCGATTATGATTGTTTAGTAGTTGTGGAAAATTGAAATGCAAGGTTGCTGTGATTAGTTCTTTTCAATAACTGCGACTTATTGGAAGTTGGGAACTAATCCAGAGAGAAATTTAGGCGGGAAAATGGAGGCGTTAGGGGAACAAAGTAAAATATACATGACTAATGAGGCTTTTTTTTTTCCTCTCATTGTCTTGGCTACAAACAATTAGGTTTAAAAACAACATGGTGAGTAGTTTCTTGTTGGGATTTTCTAAGAATATATATGTTGCAGATCAATGAAGATTTTTTTTTTGTTTTGTTTCCTTCACTCTCTCTCTCTGTCTGTCTCTCTCTTAATTAAGGGTTTATTGTATTAGTTTATTTCATCAAAATTGTAGTATTTGTCTTCTCTTTGTTTTGGACTGTTTGAGGCAAGAATTTGGTTTTGAGATGAAATAAGTTATTGCTCTCTCTAATACGATGACTTTACATTGTTGAATTTAGTGTTTTATTACAGTGTTAAAGTCATGACACTTGTAGAAAAATTTTATTGCATCAGGTGTCGATTCTCTCTTAAACAACAACATGCTCCGCAAAAAAGTACGGGAAAGGCAGATTGTGAAATACAATGGTGTTGTTCTCCGGAGACCTGATATAGATATTCTTAATGGTTCAAATTTCCTTAATGACCGAATCATTGATTTCTATTTCACTTATCTTGATGCATACTTGTATTCTGATAAACTCCTACTTCTTCCTCTTCCAATTGCTTTCCGTGTTAGAGACATCCCTGCTGATAATGAAAGCCTTATAGAATTACTAGAACTCCTTCACCTTCAACGGAGGAAGATTATCGTTATCCCTGTATTAAATGATGATATGTCTGTGAGTAGAAAGCACTGGAGCTTACTTGTATTTGTGAGAAGTGAAAATGCATTTATACATTACGATAGCAGCAAGGAAAACTTGAACGACCCTGATGCAGAGCAGATATACAAAGTGCTTTCACCTTACACTGATTATGATGCTACTACTTCTTTCATTCAATACTCCAACACTCCTAAACAAGATGAGCCATGGGAATGTGGGGTGTATATTTTGGCCTTAGCAAGAATTATTTGTGACTGGTTCAATAAAAATGGACCCAAGAATATTACTAATGAGACATTGTGGCATGCAGAGATGGAGGGGATCAAACCGTCTTATATTTCTTCTATGCGTCGTCAGATTATGGAAATGGTTAAACTTGTACTGAATGGAACAGAGCCATGCGTCTATACCAAGAACTATTTGTCAACCAGTATGACACTGTAAGATTTTTTTATCCATATACCAAAAGACCCTAAAGTTAAGTTGTTCATTTTGTTTTGCAAATTCATCTCTTAGAGAAAAAATCATTGCATCAGGTGTAAAGTTTTAATTGAGGACATCGACGAGGAAATAATACAGGATGAGGTGGTTCTGACTTGCAATGATGTAGTAATCCGGTTGTGTGATATTGATAGTTTTGAGGAACCATTTTTCCTAACTGACAGGGCTATTGAGTTCTATTTTAGTTATCTTAGTTCAAGCATAAATTGTGATGAAATCCTACTTGTCCCTCCTCCAATTATCTTCTGGCTTAAAGATAGCCCTCATGATGATGTGAGCCTTGAGAATTTCCCAGACCCGCTAGTACCCTTACATCCTTCCCAGATGAAGATTATCATTTTCCCTCTAATAAATGAGACCATTGATATAAGTATAAAAAATGGTGGAAATCATTGGAGCTTACTTGCATTTGAGAGAAGTGATAATGTATTTGTGCATCATGATAGCAGCCAGGAAAACCTGAACACAGATATTGCCCTGCGTATGTACAAAGTGATTCGTCCGTACGTGTCAGTGTCATCTGAATCCGATGCTACCACTTACATGGAATACTCCAAAACTCCTAAACAAGAAGATTCAAGTGATTGCGGCGTGTATGTTTTGGCAATTGCAAAAGCTATTTGTAACTGGTACGGTAGAAGTAGAAGTAGCAGTAGCAGTAGCAGTAGCAGTAGCAGTAGCAGTAGCAGTGGCAGTGGCAGTAGCAGTGCAGCAGCCAAGTATACTGATGAAAAATTGTGGTTCACAGAAATGGAGCTGCGCGTACCATCTTTTGTCCATAGTCTGCGCCTTGATGTTAAGGAAATACTTAAAGATCTAGTGCAAAATCAATAGAGACACATCCATCTGCATCAATAGCAATTAATTGCATCTGATTTAGGGAAGTAAGATTTTGATGCACTTATTACTTGTACAGACATGACATAGCAAGAGAACTGATTTTGATATAGTAGTGATTTAACACGAGAAGAGAAAATTCCAATCCAAGATGATTCAATCAGGAAAGGTTATGCATCCTTTTTTGCTTTTTCATGGGAAAGACTATTAATGTTGTCGAATTAAAGATTTTCAGCTCTTAAATTTCAAAATGTATCCCTCTCTTCATTCAAAAGAAAGGTTAAGAATTAACATTATTATTATTTTTTTTTCCGATATAATTATTTATTTTAAAGAATAAATAAATAATAGAATAATATAAATTTTTTACATTACCCTTAATATGCATCTCCATAAAAGTTCACAGGAATCTTAAATGCCCACATACTGGATCAGTTAAAATTAAGAAAATCTGCTATTTCGGATTCAAGTTCAGTTCTGCAGAGAATATTACGTTCATGGTTTAGATCTAGTAATTCAAACAAAGCACATGGAACAGTTGGATTGTGATGAATAAACCTAACGAATTATATCACAAAAAAAAGAGAGAGCCAAAATTGGGGGCGTAGACAGCAATGATTTTTCTTAAAGAGGAAAACAAAAACAATTTCTTCTTCTCAAAAGTTAGGGTAAGGTTTTACCATTTTTTCTGCAGAAGAAACAAAAAACCTCCAAATAAACCAAGAGAGCAACCTTTCAATTTTCTAAAACTCACTTCAAAAGCTGTATCAAATTGTTCACGGGGAATTGCTTCACAAATTTCGATAGGCCTTCTCTGCCGTTGATTCACCGTTGATCGGCAACAAGAAGACGAAGCTCCTTCCGATATCAAGTTCCATAGATGCGCCGAAGTTGGGCAAAACCCGATCAAATTCAGATGAGTCGCAGTTAAGACAATCAACCATTAAAAAGAAATTTTAAAAACTTAGAAATTAAAATAATATTTAAATATTTAAAAATTATTGAATAGGTAAATTTTCTTTTTTTTATATTTACCAGAGGTAAATAGAAATTTCATCCGATTCAATTGGTTATACTGGAAGTAAAAGAAGAGGTGGGAAAAAGCCATTTCCCCAAAACGTTATCCTACAGAAGGGGGAAAAAAGCGGCAGTAACAGAGCAATATTGTCGAGAAGTTTTTCAAGAAGAATCAGATAAGGGATTTTGGAGTGCCTGAAAAAAGGAATCTTGCAAGAATGGCAGCTACTATTACTGCTACAATGGGGAGACTTTCTCTGGGTCCACGTTACTGCAACCACATAGCTGCAAGCAAGCCATTGCTCAAGGCTCCCTCGGTACTGAGTTCGGAGCTGGGCTTTGCGATGTCTGAATTGAGTGGAGTCAAGATTTCTTGCACTTCTAGTGGCTCTAAGATGCCTCCCGCACCCATTTCTGCTCCATTTAAGCCTTCTCTTCAACCTGTTTTGGCTCGTAATTTTCTTACTATTATCATCTCCTCTCTTCTTTATATACGTATTTGTTTTGCAGATAATTTGTGGGTTCGGATTTTTCTTTGCTGTTGAGTTACATTCACTAAATGGAATTAGTGCTGTAAGTGAAATTGAGGGTGAAATGTTGGTCATTCAATTTCTGAAGAATGAGGGGGAAGTTGAATAAGGAAATGTTTATGGAGTATGAATACTTTAGTGTTAGAGGAATATTTGGAATTAGAAAAATCTTCTAGCCATTTGAGCTCATGAGTACTGCTAGTTTAAAGCTCAAAAGCAAGGAACTTGATAGTTATATGTATGATTTTTACTGATTGTGTAGGATGTTTTGCACTTCTATGTCTAGAAACACTAGGTTCTCATTAATTAAAACTATGGATTCATGTAGGAAATTCGTTATGTGTATTAACTTGAGGAGAGCTTTTTTTGTTTACCTAAAATTGCACTACTAAGTTCAGTGTTAATGTTTTAGAGTTTGTAGATGATAATCTGGTCCAAAAAATGTTTTAGTGTGCTCGAGCAAAACTAGTTATGGCTTAGAGAAATGGTGATTTCCAGAGAGGATTAGTTTTTTACATCTATAGCTGTCTATATATATATATATATATATTTGAGGCTTTCCCTTATCTTCTCCAATTGCACTTTCTGTATTATAGTTTGACATTCTAATTTTTCTTTGGCCTAAATGGGAGATTTATAAACTGTGAGCAAAATTATGTATAAATTAGGCATGGGATGAGAAGGGTCCTCCTACTAATGTAGTGCTCATTCAGACATTGTCTCCAAACTTGCACAAAATGTTTGAGGTTTGATATGCTTGTTAGGGAGAATGTTCTGAATATGTTGTTTCTTTAGGGAGAATATGCCCATTCACGGGAAAGAAATCCAACAGAGCAAACAGGGTTTCCCACTCCAACCACAAGACAAAGAGATTGCAATTTGTGAATCTTCAGTACAAGAAAATCTGGTGGGAAGCTGGAAAAAGATATGTCAAACTTAGGTTGTCCACCAAGGCTATAAAGACCATTGAGAAAAATGGATTAGATGCTGTTGCAAAGAAGGCTGGTATTGATCTTAGCAAAAAGTAATGTAGTTTCTTTCCTCCTAATACATGAGAGATTCTTGCTTTTGTACTTCTTTCTTTTGCCCTGAATGAGAATTTCTTGTTATTTATTTTTTGCATATCTTCTCTTCTCTGCCTCTGAACATGAATGGATTGGGAAATCACTGGCTGTACTCTCTAGATAGATTTACAATTTCAAAAGCTTTTGAGGTAAGGATTCTTGTTACATTTCTTACTAATAATAGGACCAAATATATGTATATATATATATATATATATATATATATCTGTGTGTGTGTGAATATGGGAACAGCAAAATGTTACAATACCGCAAAGTGATCAATTCCATTACAACAAAAAGATAAGGATTATACAAAATGTTTCATATGGGAACAGCAAAAAAGAAGAGATTTTCATTTTTCTTGTAACCTTTTTCAATCATATTAGCTTACACAATCTTTTATACAAGAATCTACTGTACCACATGGAATACATAATAAATTGTTAGACATCAAGATTAGATTGGCACCATCTGAAAGGCTCCACAGGTGCAGTTTCTTGAAGAAGAGCAGCAGCCTCAAAACATTGAGCAGCTTCCAATGGTGATGTGCCATTTTCAGTTTTGTAGAGCAATCCAAGATTAAACCAAGCTGAAGGGTTTGTCCTGTCAAGGCGCAATGCGTCAGATAGGAAGCTTTTTACGACTGGATTTGATTGGTTGTTGAGTCGTATAAGAGTAGTAGCAATAGATATTAAACTTGGAACATGGTTAGGATCAATGTCCATTGCTGCCTCGAAATACTTCAGAGCTTCATTGTGAAGCCCTCTTGCTTCAAACATTAAACCTGTAAAACAGGATCATCAGTAAATAAGAAAAGATGGCAAAAAAATATGAATCTTCAGCAACAAAATAGTAGAAATGGTCATGATGAAAACTCAACCTGTGGAATGCAATCTAGAAGCTGAATGAGGATTGATTGCCTGTGATTTTAACAGACAAGTTTCAGCATCCTGCCACTGTGATAAACTTGTGTATAAATTTGCAAGGTCATGCCATGTTTCCATTTCCAAGATTTTGTTATTATCCCTCCTGTTCTGTGAATCAGAAACAATGGAGTTTAGGAAGTATAATAGAACAAAAAAATTCAGACATAGTAAGATTTATGTACCCTTAAAAGCTTTTTGTTTAAGCCAAAACTTTTCCTTTGCACTTGAAGAACTGCAAGAAGATGAGTGTATGTCTCTATAGCATTGCTCAAATAGCCCTGTGAAATCTGCAGTTTAGCTTTAGTTCTTAGTAGTTCTGCTTGATCCCATTTCCCTGTTTCATCTAAAGCAGCATTGATTACATTTTCTGCATCTGCATACCGTTTTTGAGCTGAGAGTATTCGAGCAAGAAGAATCCATCCCCTCAGTCCAGATCCAGCCTCAATTTTCAATAATAGTTTTGCATAATAAAGAGCAACATCTAACTTTCTCTGCTCAGCATTTTCTAAACTAAGGTAAAACAACACAGTCGGATTTCTGTCACCTGTCATTCTCCGAGCAGATTCCAGAGCATTGAGTGCTTCAGAATGTATCGAGATCTTCTGAGAATCAGAAGGAACCTTCTGTGATCGAGATGAAAGGGAAATACCAAGCAAGAGGTTAGCTACACCAAGCATCTGTTTGCATTCACCAGCATAGCTAGCAAGCACTTTACGAGCATATCCAGTTCCTTCTTCAAGATAACTAGGACTATTTCCACAGATCTTTGAGGCGAGAAGTAACTCAAAACTGCAATTCTGGTTTTCTTTGTTACTTAATGAGTTCCTTAAAAGATTCAAAGCTACCATGTCATCCCCTTCACCAGAATAACAAAGTGCTAAAGTAGTGTACTTTTCTTTTCCTTCAATGATTCCAGGAGGCAACTCCTCAATCTGATAAGCAAGGGAACTAAATTCACCTGATAAAGATAATGCAAAACAGAGGTGATCCAGAATTGATGGATCCCATCCAATTCTTTTTAGAGCAAATTTTTTTAGCAGAACTAGTAGAAGAAGAACAGCCTCTTCTACATTGTTTCTAGGGACAAAAGAACCTTCTGTTTGCGAGCGAAGATTTGGAGGTGCAGCATCAATACCACTGTAGAGAAGAAAGGTAGCAAAATCCTTTTCTATTTTGGTTCTGGTTTCCAGATCAAGATGCCATTGGTAAAGAAGCGCTCGCCTGTAAGACAAAATTGCTTCATGTGGAACATGAGCAAGCTTCCATAACTCTGGAAGTAACTCAACTGTCTTAGTTAAGGTTTCAAGAAGCTTACAATCAGAAGCAAAATTTTCAGGTAAGCCATCTGGAGATGCAGATTCAACAGTATCCAAAATCACTTTGCAAGATTGAGCAGCTTCTGCATCATCATACAATCAAAAAGTATTCCACTCAGTTAGAAGTTAAATGAAGCTCCAAAACCTAAAACCCGGAAAATATATAAACAGAAAAGGTGGAAGAAGCACCTGCAAACCTTCCAAGAACCAGAAGTGATTTTGCTTTTAGAAATATTGCCTCAAATAGCAAACTAACAGCATGCATTGACATAGGAAGAGGAGTATCACTTGTTGAATGACGTCTCGGTTGCTCACATCTTCTAGCAATGGAGACTTTTATTTTTGGACACACAGCAGCAATGTCTATACCTTCAAAAACACGAAGAGCAGCCTCGACGTTCCCTTTTTGAAACTCAAGCCTCCCTAGCAATGCTCTCGCTTCCTGTACATTGCACAGGCTTTCCAGTCTCAGCACAAAATTATGACTTCCACTCGTAAATTAAAACAAGGCATAATTCACATGACAATAATCTGGACAAAAATTCACAAGGAAAAGTCTTTCAATGGTAAAGATAATCTAAAAGTTGCAGATGATACTGACCTCATAGTTCAAGAAACCACTCTCACGAAGTGTTGATTCTGCTTCTTCTATGTTACTTGTGTCAACTTTTGTATCAGCTTCAGCAGCTCGAGAAGAATAACCACTTGCTGAGTAGTCCCTGGTTGCAAGAGATTCTGAGGAAGGAATTATTTCATCAGCTCGTAGCTGCTCTCCGGAACACATACATTTCATCATCTTCTGAAACCTCTCACTTACTCCAAGTTTCCACTGGTGAAGCCAATATTTAATTCTCATTCCTTCTTCTCATTACATCTAGGATATTCTGATCAGAAAAACAAACATCATACACGTAAAATGTCTGCAGTCTCTACTTAGAAAACACATCATAAAAGAAAAGGGGTACAGAGGGGAGAATGGGGAAACAAAAAAGCAAGCGTCTTTGAATGAAGAAAATCCTCAAGAATGCTCCTTTACTTCTCAAATCAAAGCAAGAGAAATTCAATCTAAATATGGAGAGCTTTAAACTAAATCAAACCATCATATATTTCTGCTAATCCATCTATGCATTTTACCTAAAGTCATATAATATTGTAACCTAAGAATTCAAAGAAATCAAAACAATGTCCCAATTTCGAGCTCAAGACTTCCAATTTACCTTCTCAGTAAGAATTCTGCACAATTAGACATAGAAACCGTACTCCCTTCAATTGTAAACACATCATGGTAGAAAGAAGCTTAAAACCCCTAAAAACTTCAGAACCCTCCAAGAGATAATTCAGTAACAGAAAACACACACATAATTAAAAGGGGAAAAAGAAAATGAAGAGGAAAAGAACACACAATGCACACAGTAAATGCACTCAAAACAGTCAAAAGATAAAATAAATAAATAAACAAAACAGCACAAGTTACACTAACAGAGCAAAAAAGTTTACCTTTTTCCGGTTGGCAAAAGGAATTAGATTGAGCCCACAACACAATAAAGCCTCCACTACCCATTCTATTCCAGCTAAAAGGGTGCTTGATTTCGTATGACTAACAACCAAGAATCCAAAGCTCCATTAAAAATCTCACCTTTTTTTTCCCCCTCCTCCTCTTCCTCCTCTTTTCTCTTGATGTTACTTTCTTTGTCTTCTTCTTCCACTTCAGTTAAAAGAAGTGAAAATTCCAAAGTCAAAAAGTTACTGCTGGACTGCATTAATTATGATATCCAGCACACCTGAACTGAAGGCTGAATCTTCCTCCACAGAGTTTGAAATTTTCTTAATCATTATTAATAATAATATTTATAGGATTTAATCTTAAAATCTATTAAATTAATAGGAAGAAATTTTCTTCCTCAAATACTGTTCTTGTTGCTGCTGAGTGGTCCCATCCAATTCTTGAATTTTTTATTCTTCAGCTTCAATTTTCCAGCCAACTACTAATTTCTGAATGACCAATAAAGGTACAATTTTTAATGGCCGAAAAATGTGGTCAGATTTGGCCCAGAAAAATTCTGTCTTTTAGAGCCCGCCCATCTTTAATTATTACTGATATTTTCAGTACAATATGATTTAATTTGGCCCAGTCAAATTTGGGCTTAAAGTGGCACGTGTTCCTCTGTCATTTAATCAGTGAATTTTATCCTATAAATTGTAATAAAAATTTATAAATTCTGTGTTGAGAAAAAATTAGTGATCTAGTTTGGGTATTCATGCTATTGGTGAATTTGTTTCTTGTCGTTTAGAACAGCTTTGATTTTTCAAATGAATTTTAATGATTGAAGATTTATTGAGTATTTCAATATCACTATTGTCTTCTTTCTCTTAAAACAAAGTAACTTTATTTCTTTTCATTGGTTAAACTTTGAATTTCCTAAATCCCTCTTTCTCATTTTTTTTCTTTTTTCTTTTTATAAAGACTTATTCTTTAATTTTTTTTTATTTTTTCTTTCTTTAAAGATGTTACAAAAAGATAAAAATCTTGTGCCAGAGAAGAAGAAGAAGAAGATTAGCCGGAGAAGAAGAAGATTGACTACGACTTTTGATATTCTCACTATTTTGATAGATTTTTTATTTTTAAAATTTTAAATATAAGAACATTTTTAAAATAAAAATTTTAAAAAATATATGAGATATTTTTATGTGTTTAAATATTTTTTTATTATTATTATTTTCTTTCTTTATTTTCACGTATAATGACTTTTTTATCTTTATCTTTAATTTACTAAACGTAAATAACCGTTAAATTTTTAAGGATTTTGACAGAATCCTTTAAGAATGACCTTATTATTCTCTACAAAAAAAGTTTGGGACCTTAAAAGTTAAAAAAAATATTTTGGGACTAATCTTACCAAAACTAAATTTGTTTGGGATCAAACTCACCAATTATTCTTTTTATTATTGATTTAAGGTTTTCTATATATATATATATATATATATATATATATATATGTATAATTGACTTTTGAACCCCCCACCTCACGTTAGGTCCACAAAGGTTTTTAGACCTCGGTGGATATACGCCCGACAAGAACTTTAGAGCTTTTCCAGTTTTCTTTTCACGGATTTGGGCATTTTCTTACTTCAGCCATTACTGATAAAATTATATATAAATTTTTGAAGCATTTTTAAGAATAAAAAAGATTGAAAGAAGATGAATATATGTATATATAGATATAAATATCCTGTTTATGTATACATATAATGTAATGAGATTGTTTAGGTGGTTAATTAAGTAATTAATTTTAAATTTGTTAATTTTATTAATTGATTTTTCTTTTATAATTTAAAAGATTAACCAAAATATAAGAAATATATGCTTAAGAATTTAAAAAAGGTTGTTGCAATATATGTATGTATGATATACTTGGAAACAGAATTTTAGTACCGAAGCTAGTGGTACGTTTAAGAGAATAATAATAATTGGACGTTATGAAATAGTAATTATGGATGCTAATAGCTTGTATGGAATCCATGCAATAGCGTTACAAAATAAAATTAAGGGTGACCAATTCCACCACCACCACCGGCGCCACCACCGAATCCACCTCCGGCACCTCCTCCGATTCCACCACCTTTTCCGAAACCACCTCCAGCGCCTCCACCAATGCCACCACCTTTACCAAATCCTCCTCCAGCACCACCACCGACTCCTCCACCAATTCCGCCACCTTTTCCAATTCCTCCTCCGAAACCTCCACCACCACCGGCTCCTCCACCTACACCGCCACCAACTCCACCACCTTTTCCAATTCCTCCTCCGATACCACCACCTTTCCCAATTCCTCCTCCAATACCTCCTCCGGCTCCTCCACCTCCACCTGCACCACCACCAATTCCACCACCTTTTCCAATTCCTCCTCCAACACCTCCACCAGCTCCTCCACCGACTCCACCGCCTTTTCCAATTCCTCCACCTCCACCTCCACCGGCTCCTCCACCTACACCGCCACCTTTTCCTACACCTCCTCCAAATCCACCACCAGCTCCTCCTCCAATGCCACCACCTTTTCCAATTCCTCCTCCTCCACCAGCACCACCTCCTCCACCAGCACCTCCTCCAACGCCACCTCCTACACCACCTCCTTTTCCAATGCCTCCCCCTATACCACCTCCTTTTCCGATTCCTCCACCGGCACCACCTCCAAATCCACCTCCTCCTCCGGCACCTCCTCCAATTCCACCTCCCTTTCCAATACCGCCACCTACACCACCTCCGGCTCCTCCACCGGCACCTCCTCCTATTCCACCCCCTCCACCAGCACCACCACCACCACCAAATCCTCCGCCACCTCCTGCTCCACCACCAACTCCACCTCCTGCACCACCTCCAAATCCTCCACCGCCACCAACCCCACTTCCAAATCCGCCACCACCACCGAATCCTCCACCCCCACCAAAACCACCTACCTTACCAATTGGCAAAAACTTCTCCTCCTCCACCACCTCCTCTTTCAAGTTTCTTGCAAAAGCCACATGACTCACTACAAGAACATGAAAACAAACCAATGCTATCACTCCCACCCTCATGGCACCTCTATGTGTCATGTTTCAAAAGAATTTGTATTTCTTAAAACTTTTTTGAGTGCATGGAAAGACTACTACACTCCGGGGGTTTTTATAGTCCACTTTTCAAACTCTCTTCTTCTTCTTATACTTTTGCATTAAATGCTACCTCAACAACTAACTGTTCTCCACAAATTTTATACATACATATATATATATATATAAACAAAAATATATAATTATTAATAAGTGGTTCGGTGAAACCCTCTTTAATAAGTTGTTTGATATATATGTATTTCCATGTAAAGAAGAATAATAATTATGATTTTTCATTAACTGACACATTTTGGCCTTCACATGGAAATCAAACCATTCTGGTTGGCTATTCCTGATGATATAACCAATGAACAAAATAGAGAAACACTGATGAAGTACTCACTCTCTCTCTCTCTCTCTCTATATATATATATATATGTATGTATATTTCACAGTAGTGAGGAAGCACATCAGCAAATTAAACTACATACAATTCATAGTTTCAATTAACTTTAGAATGAAAAAAAGCCTTTTTATGGCATTCTCATGAATTAATTAATTAATTATTACTACAAATTACATATCAATAATCCAAAACATAAATACAACGTTTGTACCCTTTTTTTTTTTATTTTTTCTTTTGCCTTAACTCCTTTTTTAAGTAGCTTTCGATGAATTTATTGCATGTAACCGAATTATTATAGTGGGTCTTATATTCATTAAATTCATTAGCCCTTTTTCGTAATTAAAACCAAAATTAATTATTTTAGTTGCAATATTAAATTTTATAATTATTTAAAATTTATAATAAAAATTAATTTATACATATATATATATATATATAATTATTTTTTTTTTTAAAATCCAATCCTTAATTTTTTCAATTAAATACACAATAAATTTTGAAGAAACTTTTACCAATGAAGTTTTGTTCTTCAATTTATTTTATTTTATTTTTTAGTTTATGGTAATTGTGAAATTAGTGTGGGTATATAATATATATATATATATATATGGTTGGAGGCAGAGACAAAGTAAACGAGTTTGCTTGACTTAAGGTATGAATAGAGTTTTGACTTGGTTGAAGTTTTATAATTAAACTCAACTGTCTATTTTATTTCGACAGAAAAATGAAAAGGGGAGCACTCAGATAAATCTCACAATTGATTTCAAGAAAATTTATTATATGTCAATATATTTCGAGACATTACAGAACATCTTGTAAATATATATATATTTTTTGAGTATAAAAACGAGCCAAGAAAAAGAAAAGGAAAAAGAAGATGATGCAATGATGAACTAAAAATAATTTAAAGACAAAATTGGGGAATTAATTTTGCAATACAAAATCGAAAAAAAAAAAACTTATTTTGTTAAAAATGTCAAAGGTGATGGAGTTGGAGAGTACCTTTCTTCTTCTTTTTTTTATTTTTAGGAAAAATTTTCAACAAAGCATTAACTTCTTTGCCTCCGCATGTGATCATAAATTGATAGATACTTCCCAGCATTTTCATATGACCTTTTTTTTTTTTTTTGATATTTATCCGTTTTATTTCACTAAATTTTATAAATTTAAAATGTATCATTAAATAAATATTATTCTGGCTGAGTAATAAAAATCACACCCACATCCTTTGAAAATTAATTATTGTTTCAAAACACTTTTTCTTGGTGTTAGTTTCTTGTTTTTGAATGAAATTAAAGAGGCATTTGTTATAAAGTACTAAGAGTTTTTTTTTTTTTTTTTTCCTTTCCTTTGTAAATGAAAGATAACATTTAATGATGCCAGCCAAACACGGTTGTTTTTCTATCACCACAAACAACTACGTCAAACAATTTTGTTTAATTTTGATTTTTCTTTTTTTCTTTTTTTTTTTCCCTCAACAACATTAATGATTTCCAACTTGTATGAATATATATATATAACTCTCATAATCCCAACCAATTACCAGATACTCATTGGCAACTGTACTTTGTAAAATTGAAAGTGTTACATGAAAATTATGTATTTGTAGATCAGACATATAATAAAATATATAATAATATTTTTTAAGAATAATTAGTGAATTTTGTCTTAAATAAATTTATTTTTAGTAAAGTTCAGTTCTGAAATATTTGTTTTAGTTTTTAAAGTTTTAAATTTTTTTATTAGAGAACAATAAAAAATTTTTTACAGATTCTGTCAAAATACTTAAAAAGGTTAACGGTTTTTATTGTTTAGTTAATTAAAAAAATGTAAAAATGTCATAGTAAATGAAAAAAAAAAATTAAAAAAAGAAAAGAAAATTAAAAAAAGAAAAGAAAAAAAAATGCAACCGTCGAAAAAAAAAAAGGAGAATCTGTCATTCAATTTCTATTATATTTTCTTTTGTCAGTGATTGAACGGTGTTAATGGAGAAGAAATTTATGGTTGAGAATTATAATTTTGATTTTGAAGAACTCGATAATTTATTGGTTTTGGGTCTTCTAATATTAAGGTTTTAATTAAACTCATAATTTTTGCCATACATTGAAAATAGATAGAGAATGAGGAGAAAACGTCATGACAAAATTAAATTTAGTTCAATAGAATTATTACAGATATAACAAATAAATTTTAATTTAATATATGATAAGGGTTAATAAAGATTTTTATTTATTTTTTTGTTTTGTTTCAAAAATTTAAATTTAAATGATTGTTGCAAAAAACAAATATATTAGATTTTCATAATTGTTTGAATTGAAGTTCTAAAACCTAGAGTTTGAATTTTCTAAATTTCTCTTATTTCTTCTTTTCTTTGATCGTTTCATTTTTTTTTCTTCTTCCCTAATTATATTTTTACCCTTTCTTTCTTTAAGGTTTGAATTTTCCAAATCTCTATTATTTCTTCCTTTCTTTAATATTTTTTTTCTTCTTCTCTGATGATATTTTGACCATTTCTTTAATTAAATTTTCCAAATCTCTATTATTTCTTCCTTTCTTTAATATTTTTTTTCTTCTTCTCTGATGATATTTTGACCATTTCTTTAATTAAATTTTTTCTTTTATCTGATGACATTTTTACCCTTTATTTAATTAAGAAAATAATAAAAATAATTAATTTTTTAAGTATTTTGATAAAATTCCGTAAAAAAGACTTTACAAATTAAGATTTAAAAAAAATTGAGATTTTAAAAATTATAAAAAAATATCTTTAAAATTTTTTTTTAAGACTTTCAAAATTTTAAAAAATATTTTAAAACTGCCTTTAAAAAAAATTAAATTTATTTGAAACAAAATTCATAAATTATTCATTTTTTAGCCAAGAAAAAATTTTATGTGCTCGCGCATCAAGAGCAGAACTAATTTTATTTACAATAAAATCCATATACTCTATACTGCACGGAGTTATATCTTTCAATTAATTGGAGGTCTTTTTGGCCTTTTTCTGGGGGTTTTTAGGGAGGGCCAAACAAATCTCCCTTCTCCTTTTGTTGTTGTTATTGTTGTTGTTACTATTATTATTGTTGTTGTTGCTGCTGTTCTTGTTGTTGTTATTGCTGTTGATGTTGTTCTTGTTGTTGCTGTTGTTATTGCTGTTGATGTTGTTGTTGCTGATGTTGTTCTTGTTGCTGCTGTTGTTCTTGCTGTTGTTGCTGTTGTTGTTCTTGTTGTTGCTGCTGTTGTTCTTATTATTGTTGTTGTTATTACTATTGTTGTTGTTTTGGTTATTGCTGGTGGTGTTATTTGCTGGTACACTTGCCGGACTTTTGCTCATTTGGAGAGTATCCTTCACAAATAACTTCAACTTCCATAAGGTGGCTTCACTCTGCACTAAGTCTCATAGGTTAGGTTTATGTAAAGCAGAAATTCTGTGAAATGATCAGATGTTGGAAGCATATGAAAAGAAAAAAACTGAGAACGTGACAGCTCTGACCTGAGCATCCATATCAAGATTCACTTCCTCAGCATGTGCTTCGAAACTGGGGTTATTTTGAGCAACGATTAACAAGGCCTTGTCGAGATCCTCTGGAGATAATTGGGTAAGAGCAGTTCCAAGTCTTTTCTTGTCTTCGGTTGACATCTTTCTGTAATAAAGAAACATAGCAGCAGGGCATACCATGATAAGGAATTACATGAAAAACTTACCTTTGCCAAGTGAATGCAGAAACTAAGGATTAGTACATTAAACATCATGATAGAATGTTTTAGTGGATGTTACAAAAAGCAACGAAACAGAATCCATGTGAATCCTGGTATCAATCATCTGAATACATGCTTCAGATGGAAGGATAAATCCTTTGTTTTAGTTAAACCTCATAGTCTGCGTCCAAGACTTGATATATACTTACGTTTGTAACACAGAATTATGCTGCAATGGGAAGGAAAGAGAAAATGCAGGATTTGGAGTTCATATTTTTGGCAATACATAAACTAAGACACGAGAACATATACTCAATGTTAAGATAAGGAATTGAAACATAAATAGCATCACAGTGGCGCAAACCATATGGGCCCAGAAAGCTATATAACTTCATAACCATCTTAAAGAACTGTAATTCCTGTCACTAAACAAAATGCTCAATAATATAACCTTCAGAATGGCGGACTAAATTCCTATACAGGAGATTTCCAGTAATTTTCAACATTGAAGCTTAAGTTACAAACCTGCAATTTTGAAGTACCATTTCTCTAAGTTCTTCCAAATGCATATCCACCTCATCAAGCTGGGAACAAAATGAATTGTTAAATCACTCATAAAAATTGAAATTTAGTGGAAAAATAGCCAGAAAATTTGAATCTAACTCAAAAATACAATTTGCTAATTTTAATCTTTCTTTTCTATGAAAACTTTCCTTAAAAGAAGATACTCTGTTTTTGTTACCTCTATACTCAGATCCCTAGCCATCTTGCCGTGAGCAGCCTCCTGGGCAAGTTTAATATTCATTTGAACCTCAGTTTCCTCCTCTTTGCGCCTTTTTTCCTGCAAAGAGCTCATTTCTAAATTAAGCCGTGCACCCCAAAAATGTACATATTGAACTGTATAATATATAAACCTAACAAGGGGAGAATTGACATACAAAGATGATGACATTAGTATCTGAATATCTGTAATCATTTGAATTATCATTAATTGAAAGGATAAAGCAATTTCTGCAATCTGCAGTACAACAATACCTCTTCATCAACTTTTGGTAAAAGCTGCAGCCATTTCTCCTCAAATTTTGCCAATAAAGTTTTTGCCATGACGTGCACATCATCCCTTTCATTGTTGTATTTAATAGCATTCTTAAATATCAATCTTACATCAGCACATAACTCTCTCACGTGCTTATATCCAGTGCCATCCTTGGCCTCAATTTTGTTTCTAATTGTACTGAAGTCCATGGGCTTCTCAATTACCTGGCATATAAACAGAGAATAAATTAAATAAGGTAAAATACTAAATAGGTAATATAATTATTGTAACAAAAACAGCTTTCCAAAGAATAAGCATGCCGAGAAGGAAGAAAATAATGATTCAACAAATATGCAGAGCGGGAGAGTGAGAGAAGTTTTGAAATAGCATTACCTCATAGTAGTCATGTAACTCAAGACCCACCACATCCACAGGTTGCATAAAAGGGCCTGCCCAGCGATGTTGTGTGAGCTGCCAAGGCAAAAAAGTGAGAATTTCAGAGCTATTTGTAGCATGTCAAATGGAAAAGTAAACATGATTGGACAACCAGCAAGGAGGTGCATGCAACATAAATAACCGTAATCAGTGCAAAAGTTTCCCATCAAAAGTATCTAACTTGCAATAAAACATATATTTTAGTCCAATACATGTATCAGGAAGACACTGCAGATTAGATATATCTATCAGGACAATCTGGAGAAGAAAATGTATTGGAACTGGTGATAGTGGTAGAAGAGCATAATCTGGCATCTGCTTTTACTTGACTATGAAAGATGCCACATGCGCTGTGCTGATCATGTTTATCAACTGACCAACATCGCAGTGGAAGTGTAGATCATGTCATATCAGGTCATTTAACAATGACCTATCTATCAGAAGCAACAACGGGCAAAAATACCTTCGGCATAGAAACAGCACAATTTGTATTTCATTTGACAATCAACAACAATTCAAAGCGATACAACATGCCAACCATAAAAGTAATCAGCCTTTTCATTTCCTATGGACTCTTCCCCCTTGAGATAGTAGATGTTTCACTACTCAAAACTAATAAATTCCCATGGCATACTTGAGTATTCTTAGCATTTCACCAATCTTACTAGTTTTGAGTATGACTAACAACATTGCAGTGTCAATGAGACTTGTCCAAATAGCAACACATTCTCTTTTATGATAAGAAGTTATTGAGTTACACTTAATCTGCCAACATACAATATTTGGCTGCACCGGTCCATTCAACTTCTAGTGCTTAAACATGTTAAAATCTCTAGCTTACACATGCTGAATATTAAATGATAACAGTCGAACCCTCTGTTAACCTTGCACATAAGCTGAACATTAAATGAAGTGAACAAGTTAATAGAAATATGCATCAATAAGGAAAGTTTTGAGAATTGACAATAACAAAAAAGGGGAGGCATAGGGGAGGAAGTTGGATTAGACAATATGGATGATGAGAAAGTGCATGTGGCAATATCCAATATTTTAAAAAGGCAACCACAATCAAACAGCAGCTACCTGGCCTATTATTTTTAGATTAAATTGGCGTATAAGGTCCTGCATTCGCTTGGCAGCAGCTGCTTCCTTTCTTGCCGCATCTTGTTGACGTTTTCGAAAGCCAGAAATTTGTTTCTCCTTATCTTTATCCTTTTGAGCTGAATTACCTTTCGGGGTAGTTTGTGGTTTTTTATTTGCACTCAAGTAGAATTGTTCAACTTCATTCATTTTGTGCTCAAGCTGAAAATACCCAGCAAAATATTTCAGAATCTTCAGAACATAAACCAGAACAGATATTTGTTAGCTGGGGGAATAAATCAATGCATCAACAAAGATACAATTTCATGCCATTCGAGAAACCATTAAGAACTTCTGAACTGCTACAAACTTCTAATTCAGAAACAAAGGCACAGAATCAACTAAAGCTCTCTCTCTATATATATATGTGAACATATAACCTAATCCTTCATTGTCATTTTTCCAAATTCCAGTAGTACAAATGCTCTGAGTATAAAAAGATAGGACAATCCATTGCAATTTTAAGATCCCGTCGAACTAAATAAAAAAAAAAGAAAAAGAAAAAAAAAACTAGAAAATTTTCAAGTTATAAAACAATTGCCAATACGTCATACCTGATCAACCTTCAAAAACGTTTCATCAACTAGTAGCTTAAGTTCCTGCATACGAAATTCATTTCCATTTATTTCTCTTGCTTCAGGTATATGCATGTCAGCCATCAATCGATCATTTATCTCCATCTGCTAATTCATCACAAGTAAATCAAAGAGAATAACAGACATTATATAGGATAAAGAAAAACAAATTGCCAACCCCTCCAATCGCAGCTTCAGTACCTTCGAGTAGTCTCTAATGGCAGAAGGGCTTCAACAAAAACTACCAGGAAAACATAAAAACCCTATCAGTCTAATGCTGTATAGAAAGTTTCTGATAAAAATTCCCTACGACGTCGTTAAGTTTTTATTTACTTATTTGTCCTTTTGTTTTGGTTAATTTCAATATAGCACCATATATTTCCAATACATTCTGATTAAAAGGTAGCCTTTTGCGTGCTTTTTCATTCTAATAATAATAAGGTATTATTACTAAATTCAAAATCTTTACTTCACTTTTGGTCCGCGAAACAGAAGCAAAAACCTCAAATCGCAATTTGATCGATCAACTGCCCAGAGGCCCATTGTTCTTGTAATTTCTTCTTTAATTTCTTTGTTCTTAAATTTTTCTTTTTTTAATTTATTGGGATTTGCATATATTCATTGGTTTTTTTCCGTTGAATTTTGTTCTTTTTATATAAGCTTTGAGCTTCTTTGTTTTTGTCTATTTTTTGTTTTTAAAATTTGTATGTCGGGTGTAAGTATGTGGAACAGAGTTTGATTTTGTGAATTAATTAAATAATTTTGCGATTCGTAGTGGTAGTTTCATAATACTGGAACACAGTTTTGTTTATTGCTAAATTTTAATGTTAATACGCTAGAATCTAATATGGGTGATGGAGAGGCTTAGCTTGCTAGCTTGTTTGTTGCACGGAAATGGGAAGTGGAGGGGCTGATGAACTAAGCTATTGAACACATAAAGGCAATAGGGGATGGTTAAGTGCTGAATGGAATAGGGATCTTTCTGTATTGAGAAAGTTTTGTGGTGGTTGAAATTTGTATTTTTAGGCTCTTTTCTCATTATTCAGCATTCTTTTTCATTTCAAATTTTAACATTGGGATGCCCTAATTGTACTCTGGTAAAGCATATGAACAGGAGGTTGCTATGACTATAGAATAGACATAAGGGCACTTACTTCTATTGGGGATTTTGTTTTGTTTTCTTTGTTATGTTTTTACAATTATGGATTGTGTTTGCTCTTTGCATCTATTTGTCATCATCTATGGTTTGAAACCTATTCAACTTTAAGCAACTCAAAAATTTAACCTTGATATTAGATAATACTTTTATTGCGTCTCCTTAATAGCATCTATGTTTTTCCTTCTCATTGAAAAATTACAAGAGACTGTAGTACCTGGGAAGTGAAGTAGACTTCCTTTCATGAGTAAGGGGTTTGTGAAGTTTACTTTTTTTATGGATATTTTCCCACTTTAGATTAATTGAACTTCTGTTGTTAATCTATTCTTGTATTCTTAGAATCTTGGATGATTCTTCAAGATTTTTACTTATATTCTTTGCGATGGATCAGATAGGTTAGTCTGGTGCAAAAATTATTATATTTTTATTTTTGGAAGGAGAGTTTGTTTTGTTTGAATTTGACGAAATATAGTACTCTTTTTAGTGTTATAATATTGAATCAAAGTCCAAGTTCTGTTGCTTGATTATGTTCAGAAACAATATAAACCATGTCTTCTATGCAATCAACAATCTAACATTTCAGAAAGAAAAAGTAAAGTGTTTCTTTGGTTAAATTTATCATGTTGTTCATTCCAAATCTTGATTGTTTCAGTTATTAAGATACTGGTTAGGCTGCGAACAGAGATGGATGACAATATGAAGGAGTTCAAGGAAAAACTGGTTGAGGTTGAGGTTGAAGCTGAGAAGTTTTTAGTGGCACGACAGCAGGTAATCTAAATATGTTTTATTTTGGGAAAAATATGTGCTTTCTTCTTTATGATTATTTCTAAGTGAATGAAAATCTGTTTGAAGATTGTTGAAAATGATAGATTAAGAAACGGGAACAGGGAAGCATTGACAGCTTTAAGGAAGAGGGCTAAGACAACAAAATCTAGTGTTTCTTCCCCTTTTGAGTCACTAATGAGAGAGATTGAGTCAAGGCCCTTGGTTAAAGAGATATGTTCCACATGTGGTGAGCATGATCCGAAGGAAAAGACTTGGTTAATGTTTCCAGGAACAGATGTTTTCGCTGGCGTTCCATTTCATGCTACTCACAGCATTTTAGAGAAAGGTTGGTTTTTCTTTTTCTTTTTTCTTTTAAATGTTTTGAACATATTGCTGTGTTGACAATTGAGACCAAAATTTCATTGTATATCTAATTGTCTTTTAGTTTGTTCTGTGGGATACTTCCATATTGGTAATGTTAAATTATTATAGGCCTTGCAAATTCTTAATAATCTTTTAGTTCTTCTGTGGAGAGGAGACTTTGCTGAACTTACTGTTTACTTAATTCACCAGCGATCATTTTAAGCACGGATCTGAAAAATAGATACACCTTTTTTCTTTTTTGTCCTGCACCAGAAGAGATTAGATTTAGATTCTCAAGGACATTGAGCAGGGGATTCCTAGGAGATGCAGAGTAACAAAATTGTTGTGATTAGGTTCTAAGCTGCAGAATGATTATACAACTGTTGAATGTGATAATATCTTGTTAATTTTATTTGCAACTTCTTAAAGTGAAAACACCCTTTTCATAACAGAGCCTTTACCCCTGTTGCATTTTTACTTTTGGCCTTACCATATTTATATACACATATTTTGTGAAATTGTAATATATCTTTCTGTACAATATAATGCAGAACAAACATTGCTCGATTTTCAAGCTAACACACTTCAAAGTTATGTCAAGGAGAAGTCTTTCTGGATTTCGGAGGAAGGAGTTCTTGCAGACAGGATTACTCCAGGAGTTCTTAGATCTTTGGTGACCTTAACAGATCAGCAAAAGTAAGTTGTCAATCTTTCTACTATGTTTATTATTCATATTGGCAAAAAAGAAAGAAATGTACACTGCTCTTTTTCTAGTTGACCTGTGAGTTTTTGTTAGTCAGTAAGGTTGAAGAGGATTAATTCAGGATGTATAATCTGACCAAATTTTCAAACACTAATTTCTAGATGAGTTTGATTATGTCTATCTATTTGTTTATGCTTTGTAGTATCTATGCCCCTATCAATGCTGGAAGGATCAGTGAAGTATCCCTTCTTTTTTTTTCCTTTTTTTTTTTTTTTCAAATACCTATTTTTTCCATTCTTATTGTTCTAATTAAACTCTTTATTACTTGAACAATGAATGATAAGTAATTCAAAATTTTCTATTACTAAAATTGGTATAAGATTTGGGGGTAGAAGTTGTCCAGCCTCATACGAGATCCATGGGCCCAAATTCATATAAAGGCCCATTATTAGCTAAGATAACAAAACTCCTGTAACAAAAAAAAATTATGTATTTTATATTGAAAATGCTAATAAATTTGATATTTGTTGTGACAAAGGCATTCCCGAATAAGAGTTGAACTCTGCTGCATAATTCGGATAAAGTTTGAATTAGTTGAAGTTGTAATGATTCGATTTAACAAAAAAGAGAAGTAAGAGTTGAATTTTGCGGCATAGCTCGAACAGAATTAGTAATTATGACTCAGTTTAATAAAAAAAAATGTATTTAGCAGATTTACATTTTTTTTTTCTTGTCATATCTCTTTTGTCATACAAAGCTGACTAATAAAAAGAAATATTAGTATTAACGATTGGTTTAAATTGGAAGAATTTTGATACCTTTATACAAGGTCTCGGAACAAGTGTAAGGTGAGAGTTTCTTTAAATAGGAATTGTATTTTTCTTATATTTTATCATTGTAATTTTTGTAGGCATATCAATAATGTACATAATTATATTATTGCCTAAGAATCACTTTAGATTCCTAAGTAAAATGATTAGCACAAATTCAAAGACCTTGATGGATCAAGGTTGAACATTATATCATCATGAATACAACTTGACTGATCTTGCAAAAATTTGCTGTCATCATCTAAATGAATAAATGTAAAATAGTGAAAACTATAGATCATTCAATCCTCTGTGTGTGTATATATATATATATATTTGTACATAACATGTGTGTGGTTCTGTGTGTGACAGATTATTTTTCCAACAAGGGGGGCTCCAAAATATTTGTAAATCAATTATATGATGTCATTATATATATAAAAATATGTATGTATATATTATATTCAAGTGCATACACTGTTTGTTGTGGTATTTGGTGGTGAATTTTTCTCTAAAATTGACAGTCGTGTTGATACTGAATAAAGAAATATTATCACCATACGATTGTAGCATTAATTCCATGTACCCTTGCTATAATTGGCTAAAATTATAATTCAAGGACCCCCTTTACAATATCCAAAACCAAGTCCATACAATGAGGCATAAATAGGGCTCTTGAAATAAATTAGTTGTTTTTATTGGATGTTAGAGAAGTGAGTGTTTTGATAGTCCCACCATTACTTATTACTCTTTTATAGAGAATATGAACACTATGATATATATATATATATATAAATAGAGAGAGAAAGATAGTAATTATGCATAAATAGATGTGGAGAATAATTAGGAGGTATAGTTAGAAGTATTATTATTAACTCCAAGGTTGGTAATTGAAGATTTGAACCTTTTATTCAGATACAATTAACATATATATATATTAGTTCTGTGGAGTGAAAAGTTAGAAGGGGAATATATGTATATATATATATATATATATATATATATAACATGGAGACAAGTAAGAAACTCAAATTGAATGTATGAAATTCCACATGTTTCCATCAAATTTGCAGCCCTTTTAACTTCTTGTTGAGATATGGTATTTGTGGTAGAGTCCTTTTCAGTATATTTGATAATTCATCCACTTAATTAGATACAATTTGGGTGGCTTTTACTTTCTTTTTCTCCCCTTTGTACTTATTAGCATTAATATAAGTAATGCAATCCCTATGCTCCCCACTCATATATATAATATATATATATATATATATATATATATTAAAAGTAAGGTCCACTTAAGCTTTTGTTTTTTCTAGCTCTTGGATTTCATATGAGGCAAATGTTGCATTTCAAAACTATCATTAAGGGGAAAAAAGGATCAAGAATCCATTATGCATAGTTTTTTTAGGTTATGAATATTACAGAAGAAGATGTTAAGATGAATCTTATTGGATTATTGCATAAGATAACACTAGTAACAAGAAACAGCTATTCACTCATTGCTACAAAGGGTCCATGGAAAAATATATGGTCTCCTTCCCCTTCCCATCTTCTCTCCACCATCACCACCTTTTCTTAGGTCAAATGGCATGTTGTTATTAGTTCTAGATCTATTTCTCTGCAATGTATATGACAAGAATCAGAAGAAAAAAAAAAAAAAAAAGGTATGAAGCTCTTTTAATGACGTAATTTAGACTTGGATCATATTTTGAGGAGTTGGACAAAATTTTGTCTCACTATATATATATATATATATATATATATATCAACCATACTCCAACTAGCTTTTGGCACATCCTAGGGTTCACAAATTGGGAAATGAAAATAGAGAGTATTGATGGTGAAAGAGATAATGAATTAATTGGGTATGGAAGATAAGAAAGAGATGATATATATTAATTACTCTTTTAATATGGTATTAAAATTGGAGATTGAAAGTAATGAAATTTATTTTGGTATTTTCTTATATATATATTGGAAAATGATATTCATAGTTAGACTTTCTCTATAATCCATCAAATATAGCAAGCCCCATAAGCCCACTATAACTTTGCTTTTCTTTTGGAAGAGAGAAACTGCTGATCATTCTTTTATTTATTTATAGATACAAAATAATTGGAAAGAAAAAACTGTTGTACTTGAAGTCTTCGGAGATCTTTGAACTGTGATTAGGGATTTGATTACTTAATACACGTTTCAAATTCGTAAGATTCATCTAAAATGATTTAAAGTGAACGATATTATTAAATAATTTATAACATGTTATTATTTTATTTTCATTATATAATTCTCAGTCATGAAAATTTATATTTATATTTTCAAATGATCGAAAGTATGAAAGATTTATATATATATGAACTAGTGATTTTTCCAACTTTATACCTAATTGATGATGAGGGATGAAAAATGTCAGCAGATTGGATAAAATAGTCATTAATAGCGAATTATCTCCTTTATGCTATATGACTTGGTTTTTCACATTGCAATTAGTTATATGTATGTTATGATGTATTAATTAAGTTCTAAAGCCCTAATCATGAGAAAGATCTTCAACTTTTCCATCATTATATATATATATATATATATATATAAATTATGAACTTTAGTGATTGATCATCTCGTTATTTAAACATGAAGTTCGGAATTTAGATATATAAATCACATTTTATCTTTAATGAGAATAAAATTTTCATACACTTTAAACTCGAAATCTTTTATATATATATTAGGGTAAGTAAAAATATTTGGGTATCATTTCACCTTCTATTTTAAGAAAATCCTCTTTACGTCGAGGAAAAATAGACAAAAAGATTAATTTATATGTGGAGTGATGCAGGTGGCATTTTCCATTGAAATATCTAATTTCTGTCCCATAAAATTACTAGACAAGATGGTGTTCCATGTCAACCAAATCTTTAATTGGTTCTTAGAAATTTAATGCAAAAAGAAATAATTTCCAATTTTGGAAATGTACCTAATTTTAAAAACATATCTATTTTCTTCTAAAATATTATCAAGAAATTACTTATTTAGATAAATGCAATGATTACCCAAAAAAAGTAAGGCTGAAAAAATTCATGCACAAGTATAAACATCTCATTTCATGGGATCAAAATTATATATCTTCATATATTTGAACTGTGGATTGGATTCAATAAATATCTTGGGGGGCGCCTTTGTTTTGCTTTCTTGAATCATTTCTTATATATATATATATATATATTCAACTTATGAGTTGAAAAAAAAAGGTAAAATAAATTAAAGAAATCTTTTTAACTTTATAATGAACAAAACGTATAAAATTAGGCAACTTATGCAAAAGAACCAATTATGCTGATATATCTAACGCACTCTCAAATTCATGGGCAAAATCTTCTTACTAAAAGAAAAAGAAAAATATAATATATATGTATGTATATATTTTTTAGGGCTAAAATAGTAGTATTGTCCAATCTCATCCATGTTTTATGAACAAAAGTATATGGATTATTATAAAGGATCTACCGTCTCCATCCCATTGTTTTTTTCCCACTAAAATAATATATATATACATATATATTGTATTATGGAATAATTATGTATCCTTTCGAGTTTGTTCTGAATATATATATAATTTTCATTTAGGAAATTTTATTTTTAAGAGAAGAAAAAGATAGGAAAACATTTTGTTTATCAAAAGGATATTGTATTAGTGGGAGAAAATTTATAAATTTTTTTTTAACCTTTGAAAAGGTGGAAATAAGATGGAAAGATGACTAGAAAGGCTTTATTTGTTTACATAAAAACTTGTTAACATTCAAGAAAGTGGGAAACTTATTGGCATAACATCATGAATGACTTCTTTTATTTACCATTTTTATTGTTTTTTTTTATAAAAAAAATCAATATATTTATATATGTTTTCTTGATTTTAAGGTTGTCTTAACTAGCTAGGGATGTTTTAATATGGTGACCCTGACCTTGTTGGTAATCGAGGGGCACATTTCTCAATGAACTTAAAGCTAACAAAAAAGGAAAATGCCACTATATATATATATATATATATGTCTTTTGACCTTAGAACATTGTATCTTATCCGTCCATTTTTAATAGTTCTTTTGTATAAGCCAGAGGATCCACTAATGTTCCCATAATACATTGATTTTTTTTTTTTGTCTTTTATTTTCTAGATTTGTGGTATCTTAGCTGACAAATATATATATAAAATACATCCTTTGACCATTTAAATTTCTTGGCTCCCATGTTTCAAGATGTCCCCTTTTCTTTAACTTGTAATTCAATTAGAATACATACATACATACATATATATATATATATGTATATGTATGTATATATATATATCATATTTGTACCACATTATAAGTACAATAGTTTGAGGCATATATGAGAGTTCAAGTGATCCCACTAGCTAGCTAGTCTAATATGTACTATACCATTTATATATATATATATATATATATTTAAAAAGAAAGATGAAGAAAAAGAAAATGATAAATTAGGTTTAGTGAGAACAGCTCACTATGCACCAAAATAGTGAGCCAAAACATAGTGCCCTACAAACTAAAGGTTTCCCTTCCATTTAATTAATTAGATTTTGCTCCCTTTTTAAGAGATCTTAGTGGAGAGGAACACAAAAGGAATGGAAACATTATTCTTACCTCATACACACACTCACTATACATTACAAACAATATATATATATATATATATATATTACTTTCTTCAATTCACCCAATTCATACTAGGTTTTTCTACTCCCATGGTTATGTGTCCAAATCTTTGGTGAACTAATTCGAACTCGACCTACGAAGGTAAGAGCTCTTACTCGAAGGTGAGGGTTTCATCTAAAAATTTTAATATAGAACTAACCGCTTAATGAAGCATTTAAAATTTCGCTTATCAAATCTTCCAAATATTTGGATTCCATTAATACTAGTTTTAATTTTATATATAATTCTTTCAAATATCTGTTTATTCCTCCTAATATAACATTTTCTTAACTAATCTTTTTGTATATTATGTATCTTTTATATTTACGAAACATAAAATATATATTAAAAATATGAATCAAAAAATAAGAATGCTATGTCAAATTTTATAAAATAATATATGGAAATGAATATGTACACGTGTTTCCTACGGACATTAGGATATGATTAATTATAATGTTGTGGATGATGAATATTATATATTTTTGTTAATATATATTAGAGAGTGTGTATAATTACAATTATAGCCTTTAAAAGTTTTTCAATTTCTCCGTCGACGGACAACGATAACAACATATGTAAAATGTGTGGATTTTATTTATTTATTTATTCATTTTATTATTAGATTTAGATCTAATTAAATACTTTATTTTTTCTTCATCCCTTAATCGCTAAGGATTAAATGGATAATTATGAACATGGAGACATAAAGAGGAAAAAAAAAACCATGCGGGAAATGTGCTTAGTATAATAATGGATTCAAAATATATATATATATAATATAATAACTGATAAATTTGAGATATAATAAAAATAACGAACAAAAAATTATATATATACATATAGATGAGAATACTTGGAAGAAGAGAGTTTCCACAGATGGGTTTTCAATATATATATATATATTCCACATCTGAAAATAATGTTAGAATTTATTAGTATATAAGAATTCTACCAACTCCATTAGTATGAGGCATTTTGAGAAGTTGTTCAAAAATAAAAACTATGAAGGCTTAAACACAAACTATAATATTATACTAATGTGAGTTAAGTCGTGAAAGTCCAATTATGTATGAGCCAATAATATATAATATATATATATATATATTATATATATATATATATGATATGATATATAGATACAGAGATGGTTTGCAGTGTATAAAAATAAAGAGAAATTGAAAGAGGGAGAATAGTAAGAAAAAGGGAATATTCTCTGATTCAGAAGCTTTACACGAGAGAATGATTCCTCTTTCCAAACAAGCCACACACATATATATATATATTGGGATCCAAACATAAACACTAGCAATAATGAAAGACAAAGGATTACATGATTCAGTTAAAAAAACCTATATTCACAAGTATACTGGAATTGTATTTATTACATTCAAGGTTAAAATTTACAAATTACATGTATAATAATATAAAGAGACAATAACTATCAAATGTTATACAAACGTTAGACTCGAAAAATTATTTATTTTTTAGGAGTGTTGACCCCTTGAACCTCCGGTCTCGCTGTTCAATTAGCAAGACCTTAGTGAAGATCATCTTTAGACTCTTACAAACTAGTGATAAACAAGAGTTTTCGTACAACTATTTAGACTTTACATATTCAATAATATATATATATATATATATATAGAATAATTGGTGAATTTGATCCCAAACAAATTTAGCTTTGACAAGTTGAGTCCCAAAATATTTTTTTTAACTTTTAAGGTCCCAAATTTTTTTTTAGAGAATAATATGGTTATTTTTGACGGATTCTGTCAAAATTTTTAAAATTTTAACGGTTGTTTGTCTTTAGTTAATTAAAGACAATGATAAAAAAAGTCATTAGATGTGAAAATAAATAAAGAAATATTTAAACAAGGAATAAAAATGTCATCACATTTAAAATTTAAAAAGTAAAAAATATATCAAAGGATATCAAAATCTTTCGTCAATATTCTTCTTTCCTACAAAATTTTTATCCGTTTTTTACATTTTTGAAGGAAGAAAAAAGAAAAAAATAAAGAAGAATAAGAGCGTCTTTGTAGAAAGAGAAAGAAAAACAAAAAAAGAGAAATTCTAATATGAATCTGAGTTTAAATTTTGGTTCATCCTCTTCTTACCCATAGATCTTTAAATACTTACTCAAATATATTCATGATAAAGAATGCGAATAATTACTCAAACATCGATTCAAATGTCTTTGAATTTAACATTCTATTTTTTTCTCCCACTTGAATTCGTTTCTTGTCGTCTAAAACAACTTTGATTTATCAAATGAGTTTTAATGATTGAAGATTCACTAAATATTTCAATATCACCACTGTCCTCTTTCTCTTGAAACAAAGTAACTTTATTTCTTTCCATTGGTTAAAATTTGAATTTTCTAAATCTCTCTTTCTCGTTTTTTTCTTTTTTCTTTCTATAAAGACATCTTCTTCAATTACTTTTTTTTCCTTTCTTCAAAGATGTTAGAAAAGGATAAAAATCTTGTGTTAGAGAGAAAAAGAAGAAGATTGACGACGACTTTTGATATTCTCACTATTTTGATAAATTTTTTATTTTTAAAATTTAAAATATAAGGACATTTTCAAAATAAAAAATTTAAAAAATATGAGGATATTTTTATCTCTACGTTTAAATATTTTTTTATTATTATTATTTTCTTTCTTTATTTTCACATATAATGAATTTTTTATCCTTGTCTTTAATTAATTAAAGACAAACAACCGTTAAAATTTTAGAAATTTTGACAGAATCCGTCAAGAAGGACCTTATTATTCTTTACAAAAAAAGTTTGAGAACTTAAAAGTTAAAAAAAATATTTTGAGACTCAACTTGTCAAAGATAAATTTGTTTGGGATCAAACTCACGAATTATTATATATATATATATAGATATAGAGAGAGAGAGAGAGAGAGAGAGAGAGAGAGAGAGAGAGAGAGAGAGAGAGAGAGAGAGAGATTTATGAGTATATTCGGAAATGGTAATAAGCCGAGCATATAATAAACACATGAGCCTACTTTGTCAAAAGGGTATAAAGAAGTAATTGTCCCACATCAAACTTTTAAAAAAATTTACCTTGTTTTCAACACTATTTATAGTGGTAAATGTAACTAGAAGATAAAAGTATGTTGACCACTATATACCACCACCCTTGTATATTCTCACTCTATCTTTTACCAATCTTCTTTTATGTATATGTATATTCATGTATGTATTTATGTGTGTGTAATATTAACAAGAAAAAAAAACAAGTACAAAAAAAAACTTTTAAAAAAGCCAATTTTACAATATATCCCCTCTCTCTATATATGTAAACCTTTGAAACTAACCTGTACACCTCTTACCTCTCTTCTCTTTTCTCTTCTCTTCTCTTCCCTTCTCCCTTCAACACACCATCTTTAATACATACATATATATATATATATATATATACTGATTCAATTCACATATATATATACATATATATATATAATGGTGAAATTTTCAAAAGAACTGGAAGCTCAGCTAATTCCAGAGTGGAAAGATGCTTTTGTTAATTACTGGCAACTCAAGAAACATGTCAAGAAAATAAAAATTTCAAGAACTCCAAAACACGTTCCAGAAATTTCCTGCGAATTCGGCCGATCCATTTTCGACCCTATTCTACTCGTTTTCACCAAAATCACCGACAAATTTCGTAATGCCAACAACAAATCACCAGATATTTTACAGGTAATATATATATATATTCTTGCAGGTTTAATTCAATTCATTTTGCTTTATTCGTTTCTGTATTAAATGTTATAATTTTTATTTTATTTTTTTTTCCGTATATTGTATTATATATATATATATATGTACAGATTAAAACCGATGGGTGGTGGGTGGGTGTGTGCAAAAAAGTACGTTATAGATTTTTTTTCTTATTTTTTTCACAGAAAATGAAAGGTGACGTCATTTTCACGCAAAAGTCTTGGCTATTTAATTAAGTTTGTAAAATTCAATTTTTATAAATTTTTGAATTTAATATTTATAATAAATTTTTTTATTGTGTGAAATTAATTTAAGAACAAGAATTCACTGGAAAATGAAAGCCGTTAAGAAAAGTTTGATTGCATTTTTTGCTTTGTGTCATGATAATTTCGTGAAGAAGAGAAATAATATAGATAGAAAAGGGACGGCTAGAAAAAAGGGAGAAGAAAGGGAAGAAAGAATTTGACACGTAGATTGATTTTACTATATTAGGTAAACAGAAAATGAGAGAAGTGGGGGAAGAAAAGAAAAGAAGTTTACGAAACTGAGCTGCTTCAGCTTTTTTCCGAGGAAGATGAGGTCACACTTTTATCATTACTACCTATACATACAAAACATATATATATATATATATATATATATATATATATATAATTTTTATTTTTATTTTATTTAGCCGAAATTGATGATTCAATGTTTTTTTTATTTTTGGAATGTTAAGGTTAAATTGTTTTTTGAAACATTGGACGATGAGCTTAACAAAGTTAACAACTTTTACAAAACTAAAGAAACTGAGTTTCTTGAAAGAGGAGATATTTTGAAAAGGCAGCTCGATATTTTGAAGGATCTCAAACAGATTCTTAGTGACCGCCGCCGCCGGAAGGGTTTTGGTTCTTCCAGGTCCGGTGGCAGTGGTGGGTTTCTTTCTAGGTCAAGCTCTGCTTCCCCCAGAAATTCCGACTATTCCGGTCAGTTTTTTCTCAACCCACATATATATATTATGGTAACCTGATTTGGTTGTGACGTTAATTTCCTTTTATTTGACAATATTTAAGGTTGAGAATAAAATTTTGGTAAAATATATAAGAAAACAAGTAATTAGTAGTCTGATTTTTGTGTTTTTCTTAATTTAAGTGAAAGATTTTAATTGATTTTGTTCTGTATTTTAGGAGATAATAAATTTTGGTAAGAAGAAAAAATGTTAATAATTTGATTAAATATATTAATTTTTAGAATATTTTGATATATATATATATATATATATTTAAAGTCAAAAGACCATCAACCCTAAGTCAAAAGGTGGAATTGACTTTGAATATTAGGTTATATATATATATATATAATTAATTAATTAATTTTAGATCTTGTTGGCCATTATGCAATTTCAACAAGTAATATTCCAACATTTTTTTTTTACTTAATTACAGCTCAACTAAGCATTATAGACAAATCAATTACCTTTTGGTAGAAAAAGAATTCCAAACGTTTTCCATAAAATATTACCTCTATTGCATGTATATATATATATATATATATATTATTTTTTATAAATTCATTTACCTAAACGTTTTAATTTTAAAATACAAGTAAACTGATAAAAAATTACACGTGATAGAAAAATGGAGCTAGTGGATGTCAATTTTATATAAAAAAATAAATGTAAAGGAAGTTTAAGTAAAGATAAACCACTCAATTTTCCTTGATTTGTATTATTAAAGTTTTTCCCTTTTGATTCTTTTTAGTGATTAAGTTTAAAGATTCTTACATATACAACCTAGTACAATACATATCACTAAATTATACATACATAATATATATATATATATATATATATATATATATATATATATATATATATATATGTATGTATAGGTGTGGTTGTTCGTGTAAGTAATGTTTTCATACTTTCCAAGTTGATGTTGGACAATGATTATATATATATAGTACATTTTTGTGTTACATCATTTAAAATTATAGTTTCAATGTATGTATGTATGTATATATAACTAGGTAGAATTTGGTATTTAATGAAATTGTCCTAAATAATTAGGTTAGATACATAACAAAATGAAAGGTTTATATATTTTGAAATTTTGGAAATGAATGAATTAAATAAATAAATAAATAAAATGCAGAGTGTGAGAGTCGAAACACAAATGGATCAGTAGAAACGGAGGAAGTAATTGTAGCACTGGAAAAAAATGGCATAAATTTCATAAACTCAGCAACGAGAGGAAAGACAAAAAATGGGAAACCTAATAAAATGGGTATGAGAATTGATATTCCGGCGACGACGCCGACAAGAACAATTGCAGCGGTAACATCTATGTTGTGGGAAGATTTAGTGAACAATCCAAAGAAAGACGGGAATGGCGAATACATCAACAGAAAAAAAATTCAATGTGCTGAGAAAATGATCAGAGGTGCCTTTGTTGAACTCTACCGTGGTCTTGGCTTACTCAAAACTTACAGGTACAATTATTTTTAATTAAATTACGCTTTTTTTTATTTTATTTATATTAATAATTGCGTTTAAAAGAAAACTAAAAAGACTTAAAAAGAGAAAAGTGTAGATGGGAAAGGAAAAAGGAAATTAAAGATTTTTTTTTTTTTTTTAAGTTATGATGTTTCTTTCACTTTATATATATAAACATTACTTGGACGTAACGCAAAGGAAATTTGGCTTTCAGCATTTATATGATCTGATGATGAACTCGTGATTACTTTTGGCAGCTCTCTAAATATGGTTGCTTTTGTGAAGATTCTTAAGAAATTCGACAAGGTAACTTATAATTCATAAATTCAAAATATTATAAATACAAAAAATATCATTTTTAACAAAATTTTAAAAAAATTCAAACTTCAATCTCCCAAGAAAATAGAAATAAAAAAAAAAAATAAATAAAAAAAAAATAAAAAAAAAAAAATATATATATATATATATATATATGTATGTAGTATTTTCATGTCTTAATTATTTATGAAAATCATATTATTTTCTTCAAAAAAAAAAAAAAAACAGGTAGCAAACCAGCAGGCTTCAGCAATTTACCTTAAAGAAGTAAAGAAATCCCATTTCATTAGTTCAGACAAGGTAATTAATATTATTATTATTATTATTATTTATATATATATATATATATAATGTGACATAATAATATATATGTTATGTGTTATGGGGGTCAGGTGTTTCGGTTAATGGACCAAGTGGAGACCGCATTTACAGAGCACTTTGTAAATAATGACAGAAAAAAAGCTATGAAATACTTAAGGCCACAACAGCAGAAAGATTCTCACATGGTCACCTTTTTTGTAGGTAATTTTTTCTTTTTCTTTTTCTTTTTCCGTTTTCAAATATATAATATATATATAGAAATCTTGGAATCCACGTTTTTGATCTTTTACATAATATTAATTGAATGGTTTTTCAGGTCTTTTTACTGGTTGTTTCGTAACGTTATTTAGCGTATATGCAATTCTAGCACATTTGAATGGCATGTTTTCTCCTACCTCCGAAGCTGCTTACGTTGAAACTGTTTACCCGGTTTTCAGGTAATACATACATACATACATATATATATATATATATATATATATATATATATATTTGTGTATGTCACATGTTTGTTATAAGTATATATTGTCATCATTCACATGTTACTTCCATCTGTCTCGTTTTATATTTTATATCACATTCTACGTATTGAAATATATATATATATATATATATATATATATTGAATTTGTAAGGTTTATTTTGAATGGAGAAAAGATGAATCTAAACCCTAAAATTAATTTGGCAGCATGTTTGCATTGCTAAGCTTGCACTTGTTTATGTATGGATGTAATCTATTCCTATGGAAGAGCACAAGGATAAACTACAAATTTATCTTTGAATTCCAACCAAACACAGCCCTAAAATATAGGGATGCTTTCCTCATTTGTACTTCTGTGATGACTGCTGTTGTTGGAGCTATGGTTATTCACTTAATCTTGCTCTCGAATGGCTTTACCCCAAATCAAGTTGATGCTATTCCTGGAATTCTTCTCTTGGTAAAATATTTCTTCTTTTTTATATACACTTTTATATATACATATATGTATATATCCATTAAATTTTTTTTTTCTTTTTGTCTTTTTAGTGTTTTGTAATCTTGTTGGTATGTCCATTGAATGTTCTTTATCATCCAACGCGCTTCTACTTTATTAAAGTGATACGCAATATTGTTTGCTCCCCATTCTATAAGGTACGTGCTTAGTGTTTTTTTTATTAGAATATTATTACATTAGTAGATATGAAGAATTAAGTTTAGATTAGAGCGGACAGTATGACGAATTATATATATATATATGCAGGTTTTGATGGTTGATTTCTTTATGGCTGATCAACTTACAAGTCAGGTAAATATATTATTATTGACATAAATAGAAACCCTAGTTTTTAATTAGTTTGTTATTGACTAGCTAATTTGATTTTCATATTACATTATATGTATGTATCTATATATATATATATATATTATATAGATTCCATTGCTTAGACACATGGAATCAACAGCGTGCTATTTTCTTGCTGGAAGTTTCAAGACACACAGATTTACTACCTGCAAATCTGGAAAGTTATACAGAGAACTTGCCTATGTTATCTCTTTTGCACCTTATTATTGGCGTGCAATGCAGGTATACATACATACATACATATATATATATATATATATATTTTTTTTTTTTACTTCAAACATGATAAAAATGATTAATATATTTTTCATATATTTTAAAAAAAAAAATTAGTGTGCAAGGAGATGGTTTGATGAGTGTGACGTGAACCACCTAGCTAACCTAGGGAAGTATGTGTCGGCAATGGTGGCGGCCGGAGCAAGAATAACGTACGCCAGAGAACCATCGGAATTATGGTTCATCATAGTACTGGTAACTTCATTGATTGCCACAGTATATCAATTGTACTGGGATTTTGTTAAAGATTGGGGATTTTTCAATCCTAAATCCACAAACCCTTGGCTCAGAGATGACCTAATTCTCAAGAACAAATGCTTCTATTACGTATCCATTGTAAGTTATATAGTGAATTTTTTCTTTCCTTCATTCTGATTTTACCAAAAAGAAAAGAACCCTAATTAATTAAATTGCAGGTATTTAATCTAGTGTTAAGGGTAGCATGGGTGGAGACAGTAATGAGATTCAACAATATTGGAATGTTTGAGTCAAGATTGCTTGATTTTCTTCTCGCTTCCTTAGAAGTCATCCGTCGTGGCCACTGGAATTTCTACAGGTACCATCCAATACTATACTATATATTTCGACTTAAATTTATTCTTTAACATACTATATACTCTGTCGCATTTGACAGATTTTCTTTACACGAACCTAATACATTCACAATAATTAATAAATGAACTTGTAAAATTACTTTGAATCTCCCTAAATTTTTAAAAATTTAGTAGTAATCTTTACTTAAATTTAAGTTGAAATAAGAATGGTGAGAAAAATAATTATGATGGTCCGTACTTTGTCCGAATGATTGACAGGGTAGAGAATGAGCACGTGAATAACGTGGGAAAGTTCCGGGCAGTGAAGACAGTTCCATTACCGTTCAGGGAAACAGATTCTGATTGATGATCATCAATCAATTTGATCAAACATTTGTACATATAAAAAAAAAATAAATAAATAAAAAAAAAAAAAAATAAATAAAAAAAAATATATATATATATATATATATACATATATAAAGAAAGAAAGAAAGAAAGTGGATGGATCGACAAGCTTACACGAAGTACACAAGTGCATGCATGCATGGAAGAGAGAGAGAAAGAAAAACAAATAATTTGGATCAAGATTTTCAGTGAGCCTAAGGCTCTAAGAATCAAGAACGCATTCGATCGGCCAAATTGTACATGCATGGACTTTTTTAACTGCTTTTTTCTTTGCTTTTTTTTTAAAAAAAAATTATAAAAAAAAAATTGTACGTGTGGCTGAAAAAGTAAATTGCTCTGAAATTTTATGATACGGAATTTAATTAACAGAGTCTGCTCACACGATATTAATTTGATCTTTATTTTTTTTTTAGTAATTGTTGCTATATATATATATATATATATATATATATTTAGACGTATGTATCTATGTACCATGACAATTTATTTAAATATTTTTTTTTTTTGGCAAATATGGTAGAAAAGAATTCTGGAGAACATGATTTCATAAAAGGAGATGTTATGGTCTCAATTCAATTTTTCTAAAGAAGATTCTAGAGTCACATAAAGATAGATATAGCTGTGAAGACTTTAAAAAAAGTTGACTATATATATTATTTAGTAAACAGTACAATCTGAATTTTAGTACAATCTGAAAAATATATAAATATTTATATATATATATATGTGTGTGTGTGTGTGTGTGGGTATGAATTTGGATTCTTGTAATATTATTATGCATGAAACAAGAATCAGTGATTAGAAAACTTATCATTCTTTGCCATCTCTGCTATCTTCTGGGAAATGCAGTAAGCAGTTGATTGAATGGTGATCATTGGATTCACACCAACAGCAGTTGGAAGAATACTACCATCACAAACAAACAGGCCTTCTGCTTCCCAACTCTCTCCATTCTCATCCACCGCTCCATCTTTTTCATCTCTACCCATTCTGCAACTCCCCATTTGGTGTGCAGAAAAATAAGTTGTCCAATTCTCCACCATAGATTTTGGCCCCTCTTCTGCAATGACTGAATCAAGAAACTCTTCCACTTCTTCCTTTGTCGCTCCTTTACATTTGAATCTCTGGCCATTTCTGTTGTTCTGGTGAGTACCTACTTCGACTGCACCTGCAGCTATCAAGATCCTTAATGCTCGTCTTATTCCTGCATTCATGTTCTCTTATCTATTGCAGCCATGTTGGATTATCCTTCCTTCTCCTTTAACTTCACCACATCCTCTGTCTCTAACCATGGAAAAAAGATGCGCAGTTCTTGAATATTTCAGTAAGTATTCCTTGACTTGCTGTCCGGATTTCCAGTTGCTTTGTGCTGCAAATGATCCTGGTGCCAAGATTGGAGTTTCTATAATGGCTCTTATATTGGGATCATCATCACTTCCTGCTACTTTGTGCACTGAAGTGATGATACCTCCTTCGTAGATTTTACCCTCTAGATCTGATTCGGACTCTGGAAAGTAACCCCATGCCATTAGCACTGGATGTAGATGAAGGTTTCTGCCAATATTTCGATTTCTTAATCCGCTAGAGATCATCAAAGGAGGTGTCAAGAGAGATCCACAGGCTGAGATTGTGACTTTAGCTTCGATGCAGAGTTTGTTTTTGATTTCTTCATTCATACTTTTTGCAATCACTCCTAAACATTTCTTCCCTCTTCTTCTTCCCTGTTTATTCGTTTGCAGGATGAATTTCTCGGCTTTGCATCCGGATATGATCACTGCACCAGCAGCCACAGCATCTACAAGCCAGGTTGTATCTGTTCCTTTCTTATCTCCTGTTCTGCAACCCCAGTTGCAAGAACCACAATAATGTGTTTCTGATGAGTTCCTTGGTACAGGTTCAGCTACAAGTCCAAGATTTTCACACCCTCGACGAAGAACCTGGTTCTGGAATCCTTCCTTGACACACTTCTCTGTAACACCAATTCTCTTAGAGACTATATCCATGGCAGAGTGATAATCAGGACTTCCAAAAAGGGGAATTTTGTGATCTTCTGCCCATTCTTGGATCACAGATTTTGGTGTTCTGATGCAAGCAGACCAATTCACAGCAGAACCACCACCTACGGTTGACCCTGCTAAGATCATCATTTTCCCATCCAGGGTTGCAAGAACACCTCCTGATTCATATAACTCATTCATAGAAGGACCTTCTAGTGAAGAATAATCTGATTTTGTAAAGTAATTTCCTTTCTCAATGACAACAACTTTCAACCCAGATTTTGCAAGAACAGCAGCTGCAACACCTCCACCGCAACCCGAACCAACTATTACTACATCACATTGGATCTTGTATAGGTTGTGTTCATGATCTTCTCTGACTTCTACACCCTTCTGAACAAGAGAATCAGCAATGGTGGATTCAGTTTCATTTATGGTCTCTACTATTCCTTTCTGAAGAGGTCTTTCTTCCTGTTGTTGTATCCCTGTTGATTCCTCACCACTCTCAACATGATAATCCACTGCTTCCCAAGCTGGATTTTTTCCATTTTCACCTACCTGTAACATAACAGGAGATTGATAATGAATCTGACCGTATTTACACTCGGGGCAAAATGGTCTTTTCACCCTCTAACTATATTTAGGTGTTCAAACTATTCATTTTTATCTATTTAGGTTTTTATAGTATGTATACTAAATATATGCATAGAAATCAAAATTCCTAATCTGGTCAGTAATGTAGCGTTCATAATTTATGGACCATAGGGCCAGCCAGTTACATGTAGTTATTGAACCATGGTACCACCAAACAGACCTTTTCGATTTAGCAAAGAAACATTTGTTTTTGTTGAAAAGGTTGTACAAAAATACTATTATTATTATACACAAATGATGTAAAGTCATTTAATAATTTGCAAATAAAGTCAAGTACGCATTACTTTTTTAAGGTTTTAAATTATAATACTTTTTTATGTATATTTTTAGAATAACTTAACGCGGTACACTTAATTTAAAATAATATTTATTTATTTATTTTTAATAGTACGATATAAGTAGAAAAACTATAAAATTGTCATACATAATTTTTTCCACAAGAGAACTCCCTACCAGGAAAAGTGATTGGGACATAAACCTTATTTTTCTTTATTTCATAATTATTAATGATTGGTATGCATATTTTTTCTTTTTTATATTTACAAATCAATTATTAAAATATGTTTAACATAAAATAAAATAAATTTTTTTTTTTTGAAAAAGGTACGAAATCAGAACAGGAAAGACAGAGGAAATGTGTAAGGCAAGAAATGAGTGAAAAGAAGAAGAAATGGTTTACCAGTGAGAAGAAGACATAGAAGCAGATGAGTTTGAGGAACACAAAACCAAGCCTGATTGGTGTGAGAAATCTGTGTTTGTACCATTTCTGGATTACTTTTTCTCTGTTCTCAACTGATATATCTTTGAACTTGTTAACGTACGGCCATTTTTCACCAAAACAATAAATACCACAAATCAACAATGTTCCCAGCCTTGTCGAAAGAATTTTCAGCAATAACCTCACCAATATTACCGCTTCGAAAAATCCCCTCTTCTTCACCAGTTCCGCAACCTGCATTTTTATACATGCATAATTAATATATCTATATAATATATACACAACACATACAGCCCCTGTTTTTCCTCCATTTTTTTTTCCCCTCAAAATCCAGCCTCAGAGTCCTTTCCAAACACTCGTTTCTCAAACTCAGGTCATTCTCTATATCAAATTAATCCAAAATCGAGTCGCGTCAAAAAAAAAAAAATTTACTCAATACTTATATTTCTCCATTTACGAATTTGAATTTGAAACCGAGAAAAATCCTTGGGTGAATTAATAAATTAGAGGGGAAAAAAAATTACCTCATCGGGAATTGGATATTGAGAAGCAGAAGTTTGATAGAAGGATTGAACGGCCGGGATAGGAGTCTGATCATCGACAAATTCTGCAGTAGGGAGAGAAGGAAAAAAAGTTTCGGCGATGGAAGATATAACTTCCAAGTCCGAAGAAGAAAATCCGTGACTATATTTCGTTTCCCTTCTCCCTCCTTTTAGCAGATGATGACATTTCTTCTCCATACTTGTCCGATTCTCCGAATTTCAGAGAATTATATATTTATTTATATTACCGACTCACTGAAGAAGAAGAAGAAGAAGAAGAAAGAGCAGAGCAGATGAACAACTGATAATTATTATTATTTTTTCTCCCCTCTTTTTTGAAAGGAGAATATGATGACGATGAAAATGATACAGAACGAGTTGGATTTATCCCCTATTTATAGCCAGCTAATCTGTTCATTAAAAATAAATAAATAATTGTTAGCAGAAAATATAGCATATGTAGATTTATGGTATATATCTCTACTAATAAAGTTTACGTGTCAAGAAATTTTAAAATAATTTTCATACGTTATTAATTAAATATATCAATCTTATTTAATAACACTTTTTTATTAAATAGTTTTAATTTAAAATTTCTAAAATTATTTTAATAAATTCATTGAACGTAACTATAAGGTTATATTATTGTATTATTTTATAAATGTAAGGAAATAATAATGTTTTATTGAATATATTTTAAATTATAAAACTTAATATATATATATATTTATTATACAACAATTTTTCTAAATATTTGTGTGGTTTCTTCTGGCATTATCCAACAGATGGTATAATTTCTTGAAAATTGATGTTTTTGGAAGAACATATCCTTTGTGTCTAAGATTATTAATAATGGTTTTTTTTTTTAAATTGAGTATTAAGTGTTCATTTATTTAGACTAAATGTAAATTAGGAGATTAAATTTGGTTATTTAATATATATATATAGAATGTCTAGAGATTTCTAGAATCTATATATGGTGCAAAAAAGTTCATTACTTTATGTATTATGGTAACCAAATTCTTAGGGTCTGGTCAAGTTTGTTGATCCTTTATGATTTCCTTTTTGCTTTCGTCCAATAGAGGGACAATAAATGTACTTCCTTTTTTAAGAAAGGTACTTTCCTTATATAAAATTATTATAGATTTGATTTTTTTATTTTTTAAAATACGTAAATATTTTAAATAAATCTTAATTATAAAATAATATTAATTTATATTTAAACTAATTTTCATTTAAATATTTATACAAATAATTCAACATTAAATTTAGATATTTAATTGATTGGTTTTTGGGGAATCATGAAGGCCAAAAAGACAAAAAAAAAAGAAATATTAAAAAAAAGTCTCCTTTTTTCAACTTGTCCTAATAAAAAAATTTGGGGGTAACTAATGGAGTTGACTTATCTTCTTTACAATAATAATTTTTTAAAAAATTTATTTTGTAGATTTTTTATTTCTATCATAATATTTTAAATTCATATGACTATTACTAATTAAATTATATTTTTTCAATAATAATATATATATTTTATAATTAATAAAGTTAATACTATAAAATTTAGTTAATTTAATAATAATTTTATTTATAATTCAATCATTTATAATAAATAATAACAAGTATAGCCAGCAATTTTATCCATAAATATTAATGTTCTTGCAGCTGTAAAATTTTCAATCACATGAACAATTTTTCCACCTACCAAAATTATAAGTCAGCTAGAAGTTGTGACTGAAAATTAAAATAAAATAATTTTTTTTCTTTTTTTCAAATTCTAAGAGATTAGGTAAAATGCATTTAAAGAAGTATTTTTTTTGGGGTCAAAACATAGACCTTAAAACATATATATATATATATATATATATATATATATATGATAAAGTGAAGCATGTAGCATGACGTAATCCAAAAGATTAAAAGAAAAAAAATTGACCTTCAATCTAAGTTGCCACTTAGTGAATAAAATAAATCAATATGGTTATCCCTAGTGGCTACATTTTATAATGATTATTTTTTACTTTCTATATATTTAGAATTGTGATACAAAAATTATAATTATAAATTTATCAAACAACTATTTTATATTATTTTTACTATATTAAAAAAGAATAAAACAAAATATCACATACATATTTTTATTTTTATGTTATAAGTATCAAGGAATTGTATTAAGTTTTGTGGAAACGAACTAAAGAACATAAAACTTAAAGATGATACTTTGCATGATTTTCATGTGAATTTCAACACACTTTTAATGAATTAATTGTTGTAGTTGTTTGAAAAGGAAAAGAGAAAAAATTGTTCTTAAAGAAAGTCCCATAAAAGTTACTAACTAATTTGTAGTATATTTTTTTGTGATACACTTTATATATATATGGTTCATATGGTTTGATAAAGAAAGTTGATGCGTGAAGAAAAGGAGTTATGGCAAATTTAGAGTATTTGTTGTCCGTCATTTTCTTCTTAGCCACCCATAGAAATAATACGTTGCTTTTGGAGTTTTTCTTGTTTTAACATATTTATATTAATAATTTCTTGATCGGACCAGTCGATATTTAATATAAAAACATATAATGAGATTTTATATAAATATAAAACCGTCGGTGAGGCAAAAGGAAAACCACAAAAAAACTTGTGAAAATTGGGGGACTCCAACCAACAACTTCTACTACTAATTAATAAATGAGAATTAAATGAGATTATGACCTTTTCCTAATGATTTCCGAACAAAACACTTTCATATATATATATATATAACATGTCTTAGAAGGGGGAAAAAAGGAAAGAAAATACCCTAAAGGGACTTTTTTCACAATAAGACAGAAAAATTGTTCTAGGATATTACACAAGTTCTTTAGAACAAAAGACACACAAAAAAAATTTAAGGATTCAAAGAGAAACATAATACTACAAAGTACATAGTATTTATTCTAAGACAAGTATCTCCAGAGAGCAGGACGATCTCTTGACACAAGAAGTACACAAGAAGATAAGTAATCAAAAGATGGTGAATACAAGTCATCTGGTCCAATGACTTCTTTAACACACTGCATATTACTACGACAGTCTGTGGTGGTGGTGGTGGTCGACTGTGATTCCTCGTCTTTCACAGCATCAAACACGAACAGTCCCATTCCATTAACTCCCATCACAAGTCCTGAGTTTCCCCAAACTTGAGTGATTGCACTGAAATGGGAATGTGCATTTGATTCCGGCAACATATAGGTGCTGTGTAATCTCTGTTTCCGTAATGAGAAATGTTGAATTTGAGAACAGTACTGGTTTTTGGCTGCTGATTTCAAATGGGTGCCACCGAGAAACACAGAATCCCCACGGGAGAAAACTGATTGTACGTCAAGACCAACTTTTGGCATCTTGATTGCTACGCCAGTTGGTTGACGAAAATCTAACACGTTAATGGAATCTGAAGTGCAGAATACTCCGTCGTGTCCTTCTGCTTCAGATGAACTTACTCTGCACGTAAATAATGGTAACTAATAATCACATAAGCAAACTCAAAGTTCATAGCTGTGCACAAAACTATCCCAGAACGAGTAAAAGGAAAGTGAATTAATGATTCAAAAAAGTAATGCGATCGTTTAGTTGAGTATTATTACCTCTGTCGTACACCTCCTCCCAATTCTGCATCAGTGTTGTTCACGTGAAGGGCAACAATTTTGCGAGTAGAGGATGGGACGGAAAGTAATGGTTGAGGATTAAGAGAGCTAACATCCCAAAGGGAAATGGCTTCGGATTCAGCAAGAACAACTTTTCCTCGATTCCTCCATTGTAAGGCTGGAATGATCCATTCCTAGAACAGTTTTTTGCAGCTCCCATGTCATGATATGCTCTCCATCACGAATATCGTAAACTCTTATCTCTCTCTGGTAACTAGCTGCAGATACAATAAGTGGTCCACAAGGTCTATACCACCATTGCTGGTTTTCTGGCTGCATACTCGATGCAGAAACGTTTCTTCTATAAATAGTGTTGGGAAGAGGAGCAAGGGCAGTTCTGATGCAAGAAACGTTATTTTCAGTTGTGGAAAGCGCGTACATCTTTTGAGTAAAAATCCCATGAACAAAAGCCTGAAACCATGGAATTCCCAGCAGATGCAGCCACTACATATCTTCCAGAGCAACCATCAGCACTAGAGGCACGAATTATCCAGCAATCCCTCCACATATTTTGAGATATGCCATTAGGAGGCTTGTAAAGAGCCTTCTCCTTCAAATCCCAAAATAAATCCATACATAAATAAGAGAGAAATGTTTTATTGAACCAAAAAAAAACCATAAACAGAAGTCTTGGTAAATTTTATCATCTCTAATTCCCAATTTCTGGCATCAAGCATCCAAAAAGAACTAAAACATATAGCATAAATCAGGCTGAAAGAACAGTTCATGTCACTAAAGTTTACTCAACATCATACATTCAGATATACATCACGTTATGCAACTTAGTCAACAAAGAATCAAACCATTTGACAAAAAATTTACTGGAAATAAGTGATATAACATACCTCGGAATTAGTAATGTCGTAGAAGGAACAAGAACCATCATCATGAGCAAGGAGAACTGATTCTCCTTCAGACACAAACCATCCACCAGTTGTGGTCTTACGTCCAATCTCATTCAAACGATATAAGCAGTTATCCTCTGATTCTTCTTCAATTACCATTTCTGATTGGTTTTCCTGATTGTCAAACTCCTCGAGTTTTTCATCAGCCATTAGTGCCTGATCACTACCCTTTTTCACTCAAAAAATTTGAAACTGAATAGCTTGGTGCCGAAGATACAGTGTCGTCCATTTCTGAACCTCGCACATCTCTGAAACATAGGTGCATTTCTTATAGTGACTCCAGACTGCTCCTTACTTAGAGAAGCCAAAAACTCCAAAGCAATAGGATTCTCATCAACAGGAACATCTGGCTCCTCAGCAATTTCAGTAGAGGATGATTTTAGGAATGTCCTATCCCTTAGCAATTTATGATGAGGAAACAATCTCGCTTCTAATTCATCTGCTTTTAACCCTTTGACTGAACTCTTCACCACCCCAGCCACAATGCTCTCTTGTCGATTTGCCAATCTCTTATGTATCCCACCATCATTATTCTCGCCATTTAAAGTCAGCTATTCTTTGCATCTCCACAGTTACTGACATGACCATTGCCTTCTCAATTCCAGAAATCTTTTCCTGAATATCTGACAATAACTTTCGAGGAATCAGGATTATTCATATCTAGCATATCCTTAGTCCTCTTGATGTCTGATGCAATCCTCTTCACCTTTCCTTCCAAAAAGCAAGCTTCTCATTCAGCTTACTGGGGTGTCTAACATTGCTCCTCAAACTACCCTTTCCATCATATTCCCACATTATCTTTCAAATCTCTGATTTATTCGCCATTTGGTATCCTTCAAACTACAGTCACCATCATTCTCTTTCAACATCCCTGAAGAACTATTCATTTACATGCAGTCAGAGATTCTTTGATGCTACGTTCACTCCCATCTCTCTCTTTCCCAATCCCTGCATAACTCAGCTTATTCTCCATCTTAATGTCTTTTAGTCTCACACACTTAAATCTCCTCTTTAAAATCCCCAAAGATTATCTGAATTTTCAATAAATTTGGAATCTATTCCATCCAACACAATACCATCGCCCAAAAGAGCCCTAAGTTTTTCGTGAGAATCCCCTAATTTCAATTCTGTCGAATTTGATACCAAAGTTCCCTCCTTTTTAACACAAACTTCGCTACTTTTACTAGAATTCTTAACCGATTTGCTAATCTCAGACTTTTCGCTCACCTTTATACTACCCCTCTTCTGATCCAGAGAGGAGACTCGAGAAGCTCTAGGGTTTGAAGAAACCCTACCGAATTCAGATGGGCTAGGGCTCCTACCTCTTTGGGCCGACACCAAAGATGACGACGTAGACCGCCTGGGACGCGAATCCGCTCTATTCCCAAATCCGCTAGCAGCAGAAGCCTTATCAATCCGAGGCATTGCTTTCATGACTGGCTTCTGAGACGGCGCCGTTGGTGTAATTGAAGCTCTGCCTCTGGACGTAGCCCTGATATTTTCTTTTCCGGCGGATTTCTTAGGACCCTCTCGACCACCACCAATACCATTGCTGAAAACGGACTTTTCAGACTGTGGAGTTATGGATTTTGGATGCTTCCCTACACTAGCAGCACTGCCGCTGGAAATTGCAGGAGCTGCGGCGGCGGCGGCGATCTTGGTTCCACCACCTCCTCCTCGTTCCTTTATCCGGCGAACCGATGACATCAAAATTATCGGGTTCTGGATTTCTCGGTGGGTAGGTTTTCCGATGAGATAGATGATACGAGGGCTTCTTGTTTTTCTTTTTCCTCTTTTTTTTTCCTTTTTTTGTTTTTTTGTTGATTTTAAGGAAATGTTTTAAGGTTAGGAACTGACCATGTGTGTGTTTTTGGCGGGGATTTATATCAAATTTGGGATTTTGAAATTTGAAATCTCCACGTTCCCCGGTTTTTTTTTTTTTTTTTTTTTTTTTAAATTCCTTTTTTGTCTCTTCTTAATTTCATAAATTTAAAATACAATTCATTAAATTAAAAAAATTATATTTATTTAATAATTATTTAAAATTTTTTTAAATAAACGATTTAAAATATTACTATGAAATAACAAATTTGGGCTCCCGACTACTGTTATTATTAATTAATAATTATTTAATATTATTTTTATTATTATTACAATTCTTTTATAATTCATTATTTTTTAAGAATTACAAATAAAAATATTATTAATTGATTTATGTTTGATAAAATTATTACTATAATAACGTGTGAATTTATAGATCTTAACCATCCTTTTTTAGAGTGGGGTGCATTATAATCGGACCACTTTTGTTGTCAAAGAAAAATTATAAAAAAAAAACAATAAATTATTGACCTTTCATACTCTCCCGTGGTGCCACGTATCACAATGTCCTTCTGCCAAATCGGATGATCTCAAACAACCACTTGGAAGTGGGCTCCATCGTTCCCAAATTGTTCCAGCGAAATCTACAGCTGTTTGTCTGCTGCTTTCCCACCATTATTCCACACCATATCCTCTTCGGACGTACGGTAATAATACAAAACGGCCATGGCTTCTTTGTTACAGAGTACAATTTCACTTTCCCACCATTATTCCACACCATATCTACCTTTAACCCCAACACCGAAGTGTGTTGGTGGTAGTAGTTTTCCAAGAATCAGATGTTCTGAGCCTCTGTTCGGTTCTGCAGTTTTGAGTAATGGGAAATCTTTTACTGCAAAAAAGGAATTTGTTTGTCATTCGGGTCTTGATGAAGTTTCTACCATATTCCCTTGTGCAACTGAACAATCTAAAGCTGATGCTATAGCTTCTTTCAAGTTTAAGTTATTGGTATGCGTTGAATTCTTGATTTTTTATTTTATTTTTTCTTGATAATGTGTTATGAAGATTGTCTTTTTCTTAATGGGTTTTGTGATTTCTGGGTTATTATTCAGTCTATGATTGTTTTCTCAGATGATAAATTTCTTGCTAAATTTGGGAATATTCTTTTGTGTAAATTTGAGAGCCTTCTGGAGCTGTATGAAATTGATTTCCATGGAGAACTAGGGATTTGGTTCTAGACGTAATAGAGGGGGTCTATAGTTTGATACATAGATAATTTGTGGGTAATGAATGCATTAGAGAAATCCACAATTTTGGATCAAAAGTATGCATTATATCTCAAATTGGATTTTATTATATTTGTGAAGTTTTGACATTTTCTTCCAGTTTGCTTGAGCATGTCTGCATTTCCATGTCAATCTTGTGCACTTGATCATGAAGATTAATGACAGAAGATGGTCTATTGCAGAGTGCTGTTTCTGGGCTAAACAGAGGTCTTGCAGCTAGTGAAGATGATCTACAAAAGGCAGACAATGCTGCAAAGGATCTTGAATCTGTTAGCGGACCTGTAAATCTCTCGGATGATCTTGACAAACTTCAGGGGAGGTGGAAGTTGATTTATAGCAGTGCATTCTCTTCTCGTACTCTAGGTGGAAGTCGTCCCGGACCTCCTACTGGGAGGCTTCTTCCTATAACACTTGGTCAGGTGTGTTCTAGAATTCCCATTTTTTTGTGTACTTTTTCGTTCTTAAATTTGTGACAATTTACATTTGAATCATGTGTCCTAAATTGTTCTAACTAGGTTTTTCAACGGATCGATGTCTTCAGTAAAGACTTTGATAACATAGTTGAGCTTGAGTTAGGTGCTCCTTGGCCTTTACCACCTCTTGAAGTGACTGCTACTTTAGCCCACAAATTCGAACTCATAGGTTTCTTGACTTCTTCTTCTACTTTCCCTTCTTGCGTTTGAGAATGATCATTTGATTTCCTGAAACTGATTTTCTGCAAATGGCATGTATAGGTGCTTCCAAAATCAAGATAATATTTGAGAAGACAACAGTAAAAACGACTGGAAACCTAGCACAGTTACCACCTCTAGAGGTACCGCGATTACCTGATGCATTAAGGCCGCCATCAAATACAGGTTCTGGTGAATTTGAAGTTACTTACATGGATTCTGATACTCGTATCACTCGAGGAGACAGAGGGGAGCTAAGAGTTTTCGTGATTTCATAGTTTTGACAATGGAGGTAGAGTGTTTCTGCTGCCTGCAACATATCATGGTGCATTTTATTTCATCATTTTTGTTACCCTCTCTTCTTTGTTATATATATATATATAATATATATATGTATAGTGCTGTGTATTATGTTATCTGCAAGTGTAAAAGAGACTTAAGTGAATAGCTGAAACACATGTTGATAATGTCTTTTCCTTGTAAATTGAGTGATTTTGCATCAATTCAGGGGATTTTGAACTCTACACTGTGAATGAAGTTTGGAAAGAAAAAGTTGAGTTTATTATCAATGGAAGTTTAGAGAGTTTCTTATCAGTTTTGTATATATATATTTTGTGGACTAGAATTCAATACAAAAATGACATAACACCATATTGATTAGAGCTGCAAGTTTTTCTATCAATTACCCTTAACAGAAGAGAATATGAAATTTCAGAAACTATCATTTTATGGAAATTTTGCAGTTCTGAGTTTCTTCAATCAACAAGGGATTTTCAGGCCACACGGATCTGATATATCTCTTTCTCTCAAAATGAAAGCTTACAAAAAGCATCAATTTTCTTATCAAATTCTCAGTTTCCATAGCAACACAAAGCCCTGGAAGAAAACCGCCATGGCATCTTTGATTCAGTGTACATCTCCAGTTTCCCACCGTCGTATTACCTCAGTTCTCTCTTCGCATCCTCGCTGTTTTCCACAGATCAGAAATTCAGAGACTCTGTTCGTCGTCAATCCTTCAGTCTTCAGAGGTAATGGGAAGAAACCTTTTACCAAAGCAGAATTTTCCTGCAATTCTGGCGTCTCTGATATTTCTGATACTAATAAAGCTTCTGAAATTAATCAATCCAAGCTTCAACAGTCAAAAGCCGAGGCCATAGCAATATGGAATTAATCAATTGCAGAAATCTCATTCTCGTAATATGGAATTAATCAATTTAATTTTCTCTTACCAATGATTTACTACTTCCAGCAATATTCATGATACTTCTTCATCTGATCCGAGACTCTCAACTCCTAAAAAACCCTAAATTGACTAAAATTCCAGAATGAAATTTTTGGCACAATTTTTGTATACTAATTAATGACAGGAGAAAGATGATGTGGTGCGCGCGTCCATTGCAGGAGAGCGGTTTCTGGACTGAAAGCAGGACTTACCGCTGGGGAAGATGATGTAGAAAAGGTACAATTTGCTGCAAAGGAACTTGAATCCATTTGTGGACCTGTAGATCTCTCAAACCATCTCGAGAAACTGCAAGGGAAATGGAAACTCATTTATAGCAGTGCATTCTCATCTCGTACTGTTGGTGGAACTCGTCTTTTTCGCCCTTTCGTTAGGGCTCTTCCCATAACTGTTTCTCAGGTATGTTCAATCTTTAATTTCTACATAACTATTTGAGATCAAAATTTTAATTAATTTAATTGATCATTAGGTATTCCAAAGGATTTGATAACATTGCTGAGGTTGAATTAGGCACTCCATGGCTTTTACCATCTCTAGAATTGGTGGCCACTTTTCCCTACAAATTTGAACTCACAGGTTTTGGTTCCTTTCTTTTCCCTCATTATTGCACTCATTTTCTTGAAAACTAAACATTAATTGTCTGTTTTAACTCGCAATAAGATACATCCAAGATCAAGATAAGATCTGAGAAATCAGCTATGATAAAGATGGTCGGACAGTCGGAGAACTCACCGTCGTTAGAGCTGCTACAAATACCTGATTCACTGTGGCCATCTTCTTTTATTGGAACTGACGATTTTAGTGTTACATATATTGACTCTGATACACGAATCACTTGGTCAAATATGGGAGATTTGAGAATTTTTGCCATTTCTTGATTTTTATATGACTCAAAACTAAAATATCTATACTTACATATATATATATATATATATATACTTATGCATGTGTGTATATATATATTTGTAATAGTATTATGCAAATATAACTATCAATAAGTCTAAATAAGAAATGAAAACTTGGACTAGGGTTTACTATTTTTATTTTCATTGAATATCAGCATTTTAGTAAAATATTGTTTTATTTTAATTTTTTTTCTCACATATGTATTCTTTAACTCTTTTAAAAATATAATTTTGTTTATAAAAGAAAATATTTTATTAGTATTAAGATTAGATGTAACAAGTAAAATTCATCATAATATTTCTATAATGACATATAAAATAAAAAGGAAAAGGAAAAGGAAAAGGAAAAGGAAAACGGGGATTTCTTAAAAAAGAAAAGTGGGCTGGCCCGATCCAAAAATAAAAACCGGCCGATTTCACAAACTAGCCGTTGGAGGAGTAACGTAACGGATACTTTTTTTTTTTTTTTTCTTCTGCAAATTTTTTAATTTTTAAAACTTCAAAACATCAAGGAGAAAGAAAAGACGACTCCTTTTTTCTCTCTCAATTAATTCATTCAATCAGTTTCTCCAAATTTCTCTCATTTTCTCACTTCCAACCCACCTCAAGATTTAGCCACTCTTAAATTTTCAAATTCTTGAAGAGGGTTTTCAAGTAAATTTTTTCTTTCTGGGGTTTTCTTCTGATCAACTTCTTTTCTTTTTTCTGGATGTAATATGGCGCCCACACCGTCATCGAAGGGGAATAATCAGTTGTTTGCTACGCCATCATCAAAAGTGAACCAAGGCCATTGCTCAAAGACTCCTCAATCGAAGCATCGGTTAAATTTCAATGTCTGTAGGCCATCGCCGAACCCCAATTCTGGAGCAGCAGCAGCAGGGGCTAAGGAGAATAATCCACCGGCTGAGCATCCTGTGGAAGTAATTGGCCGAATTCGTGACTACCCAGATCAGAAGAATAAACCCCTTTCTTCATCCGCCTTGTACATTAACCCGGAATCCCAATCTTTGAGGGTAAAGACTGATTTAGGGTACAGAGATTTTAGCCTTGATGGGATTTCTTTATCTGAAGAAGAGGATCTTGATTCATTTTATAAGAAGTTTATTGAATCTCGTATAAATGGTGTTAAATCAGGGGCGAAATGTACGATAATGATGTATGGTCCAACAGGTTCTGGAAAGAGTCATACTATGTTTGGTTGTGCAAAAGAACCAGGAATTGTGTATAGGTCACTTAAGGACATTTTGGGGGAAGACGAGGATTTGCGGGATGAGAATGGTGAGAAGACTGGTGTTGTGACATCTGTATTAGTTACAGTACTGGAGATTTACAATGAGGAGATCTATGATCTGTTGGCTTCTAATAATGGTGGAGGGTTTAGTCTTGGTTGGCCCAGAGGTGGAAGTGCTTCAAAGGTAAACATTTTTGCTAGTTTCTTGAATTCCTCTGATATTTGGTTATAGAATCATTACAGTTTCTCTTTGGAATTTTTAATTTTTTGGCATTTGGAATTTGGATCCTGGAGATATATATTTAGTGTTTTAGCATAATTTTCTGGTTTTTCATCTCTTGTTTAAGTTTGCATACTTCGGTTTAAAGAATAAAAATGTCAGATGTTTCAAAACTTTGATTCATATACACAGGCGAAATTGGAAGTGATGGGAAAGAAGGCGAAAAATGCAACTTTTATTTCTGGAAATGAGGCTACAAAGATATCAAGAGAAATAGAAAAGGTGGAAAAGCGCAGGATAGTTAAAAGTACTAACTGCAATGAGAGAAGTTCTCGCAGCCACTGCATGGTATGTTTCATGGAAAAATGCATCCTTTTTCTGTTCTGTTTCCTCAATTGCAGAAATGATTCCAACCCAACTACGCATTTGTGGGTACTTTGTTGCTCCAACATTCTTTCCTTCTTGTTTACATGAGTGCAGGTAATTCTTGATGTTCCTAAAGTTGGAGGTCAACTTATGCTGGTAGATATGGCAGGTTCTGAGAACATTGAACAAGCTGGACAAATTGGATTTGAAGCAAAAATGCAGGCAAGGTTTTAAGAGTTCTCTATCATCTAGAAATGTGTTAGTCAATACCTCTCATATACTAAAGATTATGTCCTCCCTGCAACTGCAGACAGCAAAAATAAACCAAGGGAACGTTTCATTGAAACGAGTCGTAGAGTCGATTGCAAATGGCGACTCTCATGTCCCATTTAGAGACAGCAAATTGACCATGCTTCTACAGGTAAGTTTCTTTTGTGTCTCACTCCAAATAAAACATTTGGTTCCCATTGCTGCTGGTGCTGGTGCTGGTGTTTAGCCATTTGAATGAATTGTTGTTTCTCAGGATTCCTTTGAGGATAACAAATCCAAAATTCTAATGATACTATGTGCAAGCCCTGATCCTAAGGAACTGCACAAGACAATAGCCACCCTAGAATATGGGGCTAAGGCGAAGTGCATTGTTCGAGGTCCTAAAACTCCAATGAAGGACAGAGGTGGTGAAGATTCTTCCTCTGCTCTCATTTTAGGCTCTAGAATTGCAGCAATGGATCAAGTTATTAGCAAATTACAGATGGAGAAGAGGCTTAGTGATAAAGAACGAAATCATGCCCTCGAGGAGCTTCGCAAAAAGGATAAGGAAATTTCTGAACTAAGAGCTAAACTTGCACAGGTAGAAGGGAAGGGAATAGAAATAAGTGAGGAGAAGATCAATTTAAAAGTAAATGAAAGAACTCAGGAACTAAAAGGCAAATGGGAGAAGAAGATTCTAGAATGCCAAAGAATAGAGGAGGAAAGAAGACTCCAACAACAACAGGAACTTGAGATGCTCAGGAAGCGTGTGGAGGAGACTGAGTCTCACTTGTGCCATTATTTAAGGGTAGGTGGTGGATCAACAGACATGGAAGGAAACAGTTTTATGAGGAAACTTTTGGAAAGTTGTTCTGAAGATTCATCAGGGATGGTTAAATCCATGGATTTGGATAAATCATTTGACTTGGATTCTGGGAAACGAGAAGTGATGGTATATAAAGCAGGAGGAATAAGTGATGGCCAGACTGTTTTAGCATTTGAAAACCGAAGAACTTCAAAATATGATGATGACTACAATGATGATGATGTTCTTCCGGTTCCCAATTTTTCCAGCAAATCATTCTTGAGCACTGTATTTGAAGAAGAAGAAGAAGAGGAGGAGGAAGAAGATAGCAGTGGAGATGACAAAGAGAAGTTCTTAGACGAAGAAGTGCAAAAAGAAGTGATCGAGGAAAAGAAAGTGTGTTCTAGCTCTCTGGTTGGAGTATCTAACAACAACAGGAGCAATTTTGATACTTATAGTTATGCAGCAGATACAGAAGTACTGGAAAAACTCGCGCAATCCAGACCTCTCGGTGAGCTTGAAAATCTTGAAAATGGAAAAGAATCAGCCTCTTCCAGACAAGTGAGGATTCAAAATATCTTTACTCTCTGTGGAAACTACAGGGAGATTTCAAAAAGGTCAGAGAATGCTGATCCACTTCCATTTTCTTCAACGCCTAAAAATGAAGAAAAAGTAATGGCTAACCAGTATTCCACCAACAACATTACCAAGATTTGTATTGATGATTCAAAGGAAAACTATGATCCAACATCACACGAAAAAGTCGGTGACGTTAACGTTGTATATGTGAAATGGGAGGCTACTTCACTGGAGAATCCCGGGAAGTTCATCACCACAACAAGGTTGACAAAAGATTCAACTCTTGCTGATCTAAGGAAGCTGATAGAAATTCATCTTGGTGGAGATAATCAAGCCTTTGCATTCCTTGTTCTTGAGGTATATATATATATATATATTATCATTTCATTTACTTGCAATTGTTAAACAAAATTTGATCTATGGATATTTTCTTGTTGGTTGGTAACTAAAAACAGGATCCATCTGGTTGTGGTGCTCCAGTACCTAAAGAAAAGGAGTCAACAACACTAACAAGCAAACTTCCCATGTGTAACGATGGCGGTTTTCTGGCCTGTTTGCGCACCGAGAGCATCCTGCAGCAGCAGCAACAACAGAGCTGTGGTCGTGTTCTTCCTTTGAGTCCACTGGAGAATAATAAGCTGCTGCTGCCAGTGACTCCAATTCCTACTCCTAAGCCATCTTCTGCCATGAAGCAGCAGAACATGGCGGCAGAATTAGCACCACATTTGACTTCAACACCTTTCATCACTCTGCGCAGCAGGCAGGCACTAGGATAGGACAATAGTATTATAGTTATATAAAATTTCCATTGTATTATACTATTTTTTGTATCCTTCTACTGTGATCAGTGTGATTTGATAAATTCTTGAGTACATATGCAGATGTACTCTCTTTGTGTAATGGAAAGTAAGTAAAGTTTGCATCTTTTTCTTCTTTCTTCTGATTAATTCTTTCTGCATGAGCAGCATATTAACTAACAACTATCCAAATGGCAGGCATTCCCCATTATTTTAAATTTTTTTGATTTGTGAAAAACCTTAATATTTTAATGTAGTAATAATATTTGAATTTAACAGAGGTAGTAATAATATATATATCTAAATCTAAATTACATGGGAAATTAAAAAGCCATTGATTATATTTCTACCTCATCATTTTACTTTCAACAAAGAAAAACTTGAGGATTCAAAGAACAATCTGTATTGGAGATTTTGCCCGAGATTATTCAGGTACATGTTCATTATACTGAAAGAGGTATACGGCAAGTTCTGGAAGTTTCTAGAGTTGACTCAGCAAGGGATTTGAAGGATAAAATATAATTTTTTTTTTAACTTAAACTCATAATTTCTTAAAATTATAAATAAATTACTATCAATTAAATTATATTTTATTATTAATATTATTTTTTAAAATAAAATATAATAAAAAATTAATAATTTTTATATAAAATAAAATTGAAATTATATGATATAAGATATGGTAAATCATGGCAAATTTTATCTTTTAAATTATATAATTTTTTGTGATTTCATTTCTTTTTTAAAAATTCAATTAATTTTATCACTTATTTTTTATAATATTGATAACTTTTATCTTTATCTTAATTTTATTATTTGAGTTTATTCACTTTATAATTAGAACAGAAAAATTAAAAAATTTTAAATTTAAATTAAATATAATTTTTTTTAAAACTTTAAATTTATAAAATAATAAAAAATTATATAATTTAAATATTTGGGATTTTACAAAGAGAGAGAGAAAAGATTAAATTAAAATTTAAAAATATATTAATCTTATAAATTAAGAAAAAAAATTTAATTTAAATATTATAGATTTTTTAATAATCTCTATAATATTTATAATTTGTTATCGAATATATGATATACTCATGATTTTATTTAATTTTATCAATAGTTTTTTTAATAATAATAATTTTATATTAGAGTAAAAATATCAACAGAGAGTTCAAAAATAAAAAATTTATTGAGATTCAATTTGAAATTTAGTTTTTATTATAAAAATAAAATAAATTAACATAAGCATACATAATTTGAGAAAAATTTAAGAGTTTGAGAATTTAGAAAAATTTATTTTGAAATAGATTTGACATTTTTACTTTTTCATTTGCTTATCAGATAAAAAGCAAAAAAATTTAAGAGTCAAGAAGGCATTGCTCTAATTATCCTCATTTACGATTGAAAAGTCAAATATGATAAATGCATAGAAATTTAAATTAACATAGAAAACAAAATATAAAAAACTAAGAAAAACTAATATATGAGTGATTATTTTCTTGATTTAATCTCAGAATAACTTATAAATGGGGTCTTCTTCATGTTGATTTCCCTTGATGACGGCGGAGTAAAGCCTAGCACCGAGAAATTCCGCAAGAGGGTATCCAATATCTGCTTTTTCAGAAAATTCTAAATTTAAGAATCCTGCTTTTCAAACCATTTTTTTCTTCATCATCACCTTCATTTTGATCCCCGTTGACGAGGAATAAATATGACCAGAAATTCAGCTGGTCTGAGAATATTCATCATCTAAAACTCATGAACATAAATTTCCTTTATATTTCATTTCTTTTACGGCTAAGGAGCAACAGTACAATATTTTACTATGAAATTCTACTGAAGAGTTTATCATATATATATATATATATATATATATATATATATATATATATATATATATAATATATAGATAATAAGATATCTATATAAGATATATTAGATATATATAGATATATAGATATTAAAATATATTATTAAATAAATAACCATTCAATTTTTTTAAAAAATAATATATACAAAATTCACGATAAATAAAAAGAAAATATATTATTTTATTAAACTGATATATACAAAATCCACATAATATATAAAGATATTAAGATGATTTTTTTTTATAACTTTTTTGTGCCCTAAATATCGAAAAAGTTATAGAATAACTTATTATTTCTAGATAAGGTGTAGTTGATTGAATGTACTTGTGTTTAAATTCTAACATAATTTGATCTAAATTTGATAACTTTAAAATGCTCCATTGATTATATTAAATTCATTTTAAAGTTATTTAACTACTTTTGTGCCTTAAATGTTGAAAAAGTAATAAAATAACTTGTTATTTCAAGATAAAGTATAGTTGATTGAATGTACTTGTGTTTAAATTCTAACATAATTTGACCTAAATTTGATAACTTTGAAACGTTCCATTCATTATATTAAATTAATTTTAATGTTATTTAACTACTTTTGTGCCATAAATGTCGAAAAAGTAATAAAATAACTTGTTATTTCAAGATAAAGTGTAATTGATTGAATGTACTTGTGTTTAAATTCTAACATAATTTGACTTGAATTTTATGACTTTGAAAAGTTATATTCGTTATATTTGATTCTTTTTAATGATATTACTACTTTTGTGCCCTAAATGTCAAAAATGAAATTAAAAAAACTTGTTATTTCAAGATAAAGTGTAGTTGATTGAATGTACTTGTGTTGAAATTTAACAAAATTTGACCTGAATTTTATGACTTTGAAACGTAGCATTCATTCTATTTGATTAATTTTAATGATATTTAACTACTTTGTTGCCGTAAATATCAAAAAAGTTATAAAATAACTTGTTATTTCAAAGTTATCAAATTTTAACTTAGTTGTTTTTTTATTTTTGTTCAGCTGAAAAAAAAAATCATCTTAATATCTTTATATATTATGTGGATTTTGTATATATCAGTTTAATTAAATAATATATTTTCTTTTTATTTATCGAGGATTTTGTATATATCAGTTTAATTAAATAATATATTTTCTTTTTATTTATCGTGGATTTTGTATATATCAGTTTAATTAAATAATATATTTTCTTTTTATTTATCGTGAATTTTGTATATATTATTTTTTAAAAAAAATTGAATGGTTATTTATTTAATAATATATTTTAATATCTATATATCTATATATATCTTATATATATCTATATATATATCTATATATATCTTTTATATATATATATATATATATATATATGATAAACTCTTCAGTAGAATTTTCATAGTAAAATATTGTACTGTTGCTCCTTAGCCGTAAAAGAAATGAAAATTATAAAGGAAATTTATGTTCATGATGTTTTAGATGATGAATATTCTCAGACACCAGCTGAATTTCTTGGTCATATTTACTTCCTCGTCAACGGGGATCAAAATGAAGGTGATGATGAAGAAAAAAATGGTTTGAAAAAGCAGGATTCTTTAAATTTAGAATTTTCTGAAAAAGCAGATATTGGATACCCTCTTGCGGAATTACTCGGTGCTAGACTTTACTCCGCCGTCATCAAGGGAAATCAACATGAAGAAGACCCCATTTATAAGTTATTCTGAGATTAAATCAACAAAATAATCACTAATTTATTAGTTTTTCTTAGTTTTTTATGTTTTTTTTCTATGTTAATTTAAATTCCTATGCATTTATAAGTCAAGACTTTCAATCGTAAATAAGGATAATTAGAGGAACGCCTTTTTTACTCTTAAATTTTTTTATCTGATAAGCAAATAAAAAATAAAAAATGTCAAATTTATTTCAAAATAAAAATTTCTAAATTCTCATAGTTGAAATTCTTAAATTTTTCTCAAATTATGTATGCTTATGTTAATTTAATTTTTTTATAATAAAAACTAAAAATTTCAAATTGAATCTCAAACATTATATGCTTCTACTGGGTTTTTAACAATTTCATTTAAAGTTTTTTAAGATTCAATAAAGTAGAAACATGATTCAATTTGGGAATTTAGTATATAAAAAAAAAATTATCGTTTGTAAACATTAAGAATTTAGAAAATTTATTTGTCAAGAGGTTTACTACAATCGAATAAAATTTGGGATTTAATTTAGAAATTTACTGTTTAAAAAAATAATAATAATAACATAAAGCATTACATAAAAAAATTTAAAAGTTTCAAATTATAAAAATTTATAATTTTTTATTTTTGAATTCTCTGTTGATATTTTTACTCTAATATAAAATTATTATTATTAAAAAAAACTATTGATAAAATTAAATAAAATCATGAGTATATCAAATATTCGATAATAAATTATAAATATTTATACATATTATTAAAACAAATATATAAAATTTAAATTAATTTTTTTTCTTAATTTATAAGATGATTCAACTTCCTTAATCTTTTTTTAAATTTTAATTCAATCTTTTCTCTCTCTCTCTTTGTAAAATCCCAAATATTTAAATTATATAATTTTTTTTTTATTTTATAAATTTAAAGTTTAAAAAAATTAATATTTAAATTTAAATCTAAAAGTTTTTAAATTTTTCTGTTCTAATTATTAAGTGAGTAAACTCCAATAATAAAATTAAGAGAAAGATAAAAGTTATCAATATTATAAAAATAAGGGATAAAATTAACTGAATTTTTATAAAAGAAATGAAATCACAAAAAATTATATAATTTAAAAGACGAAATTTGCTATGATTTATCATATCTTATATCATATAATTTCAATTTTATTTTATATAAAAATTATTAATTATTAATTATATTTTATTTTAAAAAATAATATTAACAATAAAATATAATTTAATTAATAATAATTTACTTATAATTTTAAAAAATTATGAGTTTAAGACATAATAAAAAAAATCGTAATTTCACTTCTTAATCATCCAAATGTTATAGTGCTACCATTTTGAATGTTAAAACTAGCCAAATTAGAGTAATAATTATCCAGAAGTTTACCCTCGATCATAAAATGGTATTCCAAACTTGTCAGAAATTTTATCCTTCAAATCCCTTGCTGAGTTAACTCTAGAAACTTCAAGAACTTGCCGTATACCTCCTTCAGTATAATGAACATGTACCTGAATAATCTCGGGCAAAATCTCCAATACAGATTGTTCTTGGATGTTGTAGTCATGTAAGGTCTTTGAATCCTCAAGTTTTTCTTTGTTGAAAGTTAAATGATGAGTTAGAAATATAATCAATGGCTTTTTAATTTCCAAAACCTTTTCATCCCCCCATGTAATTTAGATTTAGATATATATATATATATATATATATATATATATATATATATATATTGAGAGGTATGAAAATACCCCCATGCTGACAAGGCAAATTAATGAGGCAAACGGGACCCACCGGGCTTGCGTGTCTATCCACGTAACATGGTCAACATTTGACTCAATCACAGTCAAGATCTCCATAACAACCTACTAAAAGGAGGGGATCTCATATCTTCCCACGAAATCCGGTAACCATCAGATTTCACTAACAAATCACCCAAGCGGTAAAAACTCTATAAATACCACCCCGTACAGGTAACAGGGGTAAGGCCGATAATACAACTATCTCTCTCTAAATTACCCATCTCTCTCAATTACAGTCACATCCTGACTTATCTTACAGTCACATCACTGACTTAAGCATCGGAGGGTTTACCGGAGACCTTCCACCTCCGGTCAAACTTCACTGTTTGCAGGCCTAACATTGCAAAACGACAAGCCGTCTACGACGCACAGACAATTAAAATACGGGTATTTAGCAGGGAGAAACAACCAAACGACGCCGATTCCTCAACACGTGGCACCTGACCATTTTTTGACGAATCAGTTTGGTTCCGTTACCGGGAATCGAAAACATTTCACATTCCTCTGAAATTCAAGATGTCACAACATTCAAGCGACCGTAGGAGCCGCCCTGACACCACTGTCCCCGCGTCTCGACATGAGACCTTGCGCGCGGCCCAATCCTACGTCCCCGATCGACAACAACCGCGATCCGTCGTGGAGCGCTTAGGTCCACGCGGCTCACCTCGCAAGTCGCCGGACCTACGCGAGCACCTCAACGGCAAGAGGACTATAGATGACAACGGGCTAGCCGAAGAAGTCGTAGACTTACGAAGGGAGCTTGATCGAATCCGAGCGGAGCGCGACCTCTCCAAACAATGGAAACAGCTCCGCGCTGCGTATCGGCGTAGAGGCATCTCGCCTCCTCACTCCTCCGACGACGAGCGAGACCAGCTGAAAGCCGACACCAACGGTCCCGGAATGACGTTAGTCGGCGGACTAGGGGCCCAACTACTAAGCCACTTCGCGCTGTGAGCGAAGTGGGGGAAAGCCAGCCATCCGACCAGCCGAGCAAAGAAAAGAAACGCCAACGGCCACAGGCAAAACGAGACCGACGAGAGCGAAGCCCGGAGCCGACCCGCAAGAACGAACCGAAAAAGAGCAAAACACCCTATGCTGGACCCTTCGCGGAGTGGATCCACCTCACTATGGCGGACCCAGACCTCAAGCTCCCCGCGTACCTCCCACAGTATACCGGTCAAAGCAAGCCCGAGGAGCACATCACCAGATACAGATCGTCCATGGACCTCGTAACAACTGACGAGGCGATTTTGTGCAAGGCCTTCCCCAGCACCCTGGGAGAAAGGGCCATGAGATGGTACTCCGCCCTGAAGCCGGGTTCGATAGAATCTTGGAAGATGCTCGAAAAGGCCTTCGTAGACAAGTTCAACACAGCGGGAATAATCCCCAAAACCAGTAGCGATCTCGCCAACATCAAGCAAAGGGATGATGAGACCCTACTCGAATACCTGGAACGCTTCAAGAAGGTGCACGAACAGATCGATGGCATTTCCCAAGACACGGCCATCATCTGCTTCGAGAGCGGCTTCCGGTCGAAGTCACTGTACACGGAGCTCCAGCTCCGCAAGCCAGACACTATCGGCGAAGTGTTCGATGTTGCCCGGAAAGTTGGACTCGCCGAAAGGAACTCCACAGAGTCATATTATCGGAAAAAAGAAAAGCGAAGGGAGTCATCCCCCCAAGGCCGTCGAGACAAAAACAGGACGCGGAAAACCGAAGTTACCGTCCCAAAAAAGTCCAAAGAACACCTCATCGCCGCCGTCAGGGGAAAGCTCGGGGAGAAGGAGCACTCATCATCGCGAAACCCGGCAAATCTACTCGGGACAAAACGAAGTTCTGCTGCTACCACTATGGACACACCACCGAAGACTGTTACCAATTCAAAAAGCTGATCGAAAAACTAGCACGAGAAGGGCAACAGAAGGATCGCGAGCCGGATAAACAACCCGGGGGAAGGCCCGACCGAGTGATCGAAGTCATAACTCCTCGGTACGAGTCCATCAGAAAGATAAAAAGGAAAATTTATAATTTAAGCAAACCTTCCCCGGAGTTGAACTTCGACGCTTTCCCTCATGAGCCGATCACCTTCTCTGACCAAGACCTCGAGCTAAACGAAGAGGCCCGCGTTTCCCCCATTGTCATCGAAGTAGGAATGGCGAGGCAAGGGATCGACAGATGTCGGTCAGGAGAGTACTGATCGACACCGGAGCCACCAAAAACATCCTCTATCACAAGTGCTTTAAAGAAATGGGGATGAATGACAGTCATTTGAAACCCAGTAATACAGTGCTTGAAGGTTTCACTGCTCACAAGATTAACGTCAAAGGAACTGTCAAGATAAAGGTCACGCTTGGCTCGAACATCTGCACCCGCGAAGAGGAGATCAAATTCTACGTTGTGGACATCGACTCCCCTTACAACGCCATTCTTGGAACTCCGGCGCATGCTGCCTTCGAACTCGTTCTCCACATCACACCAACAAGTCCGATTCGCCACCCGCAATGGAGTGGGGTACGTCAAAAGTAGCCCCAGGAGCCTACTCGCATATTTAGTGAAGTCCCGCCAGACCTCTGAAATCGAGCTGCCGCCGGCAACAGTCGGGTCGGTTATGACAACCGAGAGCAAGCGGAAGCCGCGGCCCACGACTTGTCAGCAGGCATGCCGGACACGGAAGCCCCCGTGGGAAAGGAGTTCGACGAAGTCACCATACACCCTGACTATCCCGACCAAAAGGTCCAGATAGGCAGCGAGATGCCACAGTCGATGAAGGCGGAGATAACACGCTTCCTCTCCACCCACCTCGACAACTTCGCATGGAGTCCGCAGGACATGCCAGGTATCTCTCCCGACATCGCCGAACACAGGCTCAGCATCGACCCAACATTCAAACCGGTGAGGCAGAAACCAAGGCAGTTCGGAGACGACAAAGAGAAGGCAATACAAGCCGAAGTCCGGAAGCTCCTGGACTCAAAATTCATACGCGAAGTGGAGTACCCTACATGGCTCGCTAATGTAGTAATGGTTAAGAAAGCCAACGGGAAGTGGAGAATGTGTGTGGACTACACGGATCTGAACAAGGCCTGCCCAAAAGATTGTTATCCACTGCCTCGCATATAGATGCTCTGGTGGACTCCACCTCGGGATATGAGTACCTCAGTTTCATGGACGCCTTTTCCGGCTATCACCAAATCCGGATGAAACCAGAGGACCAAATCCACACATCCTTCCGGGCAGCCGAAGCCATCTACTGTTACAACATGATGCCGTTCGGATTGAAGAACGCGGGGGCCACCTACCAAAGGATGATGAACAAGATTCTGCGAGGTCATATAGGCCGAAATGTGGAAACCTACGTGGATGACATGGTCGTCAAAACCAAACGAGGCCATTCTCACCTAGATGACTTGAGCGAGACATTCACCACCCTCTCCGAGTACGGGCTCAAGCTCAATCCGGCGAAGTGCACGTTTGGGGTAAAATCAGGGAAATTCCTTGGCTTCATGACTTCCGAACGGGGGATCGAAGCTAATCCCCGAAAAATAGAGGCAATACGGAACCTGGCCGAACCTCGGTGTGTCAAGGATATACAACGCCTTAACGGCTGCATTGCCGCCCTGGGGAGGTTCGTGTCGAAGTCCGCTGAAAGATGTCTGCCATTCTTCAAAGCTTTGAAAACCGCCGGAAAGACTTTTCGATGGGGTGAGGAATGCACTAAAGCTTGGAAAGACTTGATGAATTACCTAGCAAACCCACCATTGCTAAGTGCCCCCACTCCGGGCGAAGTCCTCTACATGTATATGTCAGCCGCGCAACAAGCCATAGCGTCAGCTTTGATCCGGGAGACCGACGGCCAGCAGCTGCCTGTTTACTTCGTCAGCCGAGTGCTGAGGGACGCCGAAGTCCGCTACACATACATCGAGAAACTAGCATACGCCTTGGTCATCGCTACAAGGAAACTTCGGGCATACTTCGAGTCCCACCCCGTGGTGGTATACACTAACCATCCCCTGAAGCAAATTTTTCACAAACTAGACCAATCAGGAAGGATGCTCCGGTGGTCCATAGAAGTATGCGGCCTGGACATCACATTTGCGCCACGAACAGCGATCAAGGCACAAGCCCTCTCGGACTTCTTGGCAGAGTTATCATTCTCAGAAACCACCACCGACGAAGGAGCAACCCCCACACTCCCTTCTGACGAAATGTGGACGATGATGGTAGACGGAGCAGTAAACCTAACGGAGTAGGAGTAGGGGCCACCATCACATCCCCCTCCGGCAAACACACTGACGACCGAAGTGTTCGCCTCAACTATCCCCTATCAAACAACCAGGCGGAGTACGAAGCACTAATCATAGGAATGCGATGGGCCCTCGACTCGGGAATCAAATCCTTAAAAGTATTCAGCGATTCCCAAGTCGTCGTCGGACAGGTTAATAATGAATTTGCTGTCAACTCCGACAATCTCAAAGCCTATGCGGAAACAGTGCCTCGGCTGGCCGCTCAGTTCCGGCATTTCGTCCTCAGCAAGATCAACCGCAGCGACAACGAAGTGGCAGACAAACTAGCAAAGATAGCATCTGGAGAGGCCCCCAACGACCTCGACGTCCATATAATTCAAATCTCCGCCCCAGAACACATCTCACCGATTCAAACTTCGGGGTTCGATTCCACCACATGGATCGACGAGCTGAAGAACTTTATAACTTCAGACATCCTACCACCACCGACGGACAAAGCCAAAGCCAGACAAATCCGCCAGCGCGCGGCCCGATACACGGTGCTCAATGATATTCTGTACCGACGCTCTTTCTCCAAGCCGCTGCTCCGCTGTGTACCGCCCGACCTCACTCAGTCAATCCTGGAGGAGTTACATGAGGGTATTTGCGGTGGACACCCCGGATCGAGACCCTTGGCAGAAAAAGTGATAAACCAGGGATATTATTGGACCACATTACGGAGGGATGCAGCGAACTATGTGAAGCACTGTGACACATGCCAAAAGTTCGGCAGCATACCCCGTCTTCCATCGGTCCCGCAGACCCCTGTGCTAGCCGCTTGGCCCTTCGATATGTGGGGGATCGACCTCATGGGCAAATTCCCCAAAGCCCGCGGGCATCACGAATACTTAGTCGTGGCCGTCGACTACTTCTCCAAATGGATTGAAGCAAAGCCATTGGCCGCCCCCACAGAGGAAAATGTGCTCAATTTCTTCCACGACTTCGTCCTTTGCCGATACGGAGTGCCACGAGCCATCGTGTCCGACCACGGTACTCAGTTCGCCACTAAGTTTACGGCGGAGTGCACCCGCCTAGGGATCAAACACTGGAAGTCATCCGTTGCACACCCCGCAAGGAAACGGACAGGCTGAAGCCGCCAACAAACTAATTCTCACCGCACTGAGGAAAAATCTGGAAGGCAAATCCAACAAATGGGTTGACGAAATCCCGGCCGCATTATGGGCAGTGCGGACTTCGACTAGGGGCCCCACGGGAGAAACAGCCTACGCCTTGGTTTATGGCACAGAGGCAGTCTCACCAGCCGAACTCGCACTCCCATCATACAGGATCTCTACATATGACGAAGAAAGCAATAAACGTCAACGCCAACTGGACCTGGACTTACTAGAAGAAAAGCGAATAACGGCCCGACTAAGAGCAGACAAGTTCAAATTGGCAACCAAACACCCATGATAAAAATTTGGTCCACAGGCCACTCGGAGTCGGAGACTGGGTACTCCGAAAGATTGAGGGAACGGCAAGACATATCACAGCAAACAAACTCACTCCGAACTGGGAAGGACCATACCTGATCAAAGCCGAAGTCCGCCGGGGGACATTCCGCCTCATGGACCAGGAAGGAACAATACTCCCCAGACCCTGGCATGCCAACCATCTGAAGAAATACTTCGTCTAAAATATCCAGACGAAGTCAAGGATACAAGAAATAAACGCCCGCCACAACCAGTGTCGAAACAGGCCCCGGGCGAGGTCCTCAGAGATAATAAGTAAATTTCATTATGAGTTTCATCAGCCAATAAGTAATCTTAATAAGGTTCACAAAACCGTTATTCAAGACATGGTTCCAAGTTATGAGGTATTAGCCGCAATTTTCCGAAGTCATCATTATTCAAGATTTTCCGAAGTCATCATTATTCAAGATTTTCCGAAGTCATCATTATTTTTGAAGTATTATTACCTTCCGAAGTTATTATCTTTTGAAGTCAGTACTGTTCGAGATCTTTAAAACGTTTTAGATGAAGTGCAATAAATAAAAATACGAAGCAAAGTTTTACAGAAAAAGAGAAGTTCATTAACTTATAAAGAATACATACAAAAGAAAAAATCCTACATAGTGGGGGGGTCTTCGACCGAAGAGGGAGCAACCTCGGTCGAAGAGGGATCCACTTCGGAGGGAACATCTATAACAATGATTGCCCTATCCCCCACTTCGGGCTCCTTATCCGCAGGGTTCTCCGCCGAAGCCTCAACAGCATCCATAGGTACGGCCTCAGAAATCGGAGTCGCGTCAGTCACGGCAGTCTCTCCATCCTCAGCCCCACTTCGCAGCTGGAGACACAACTCCTCCAGGTTTGGATGTACTGGTGCGGGCGGACTCCAATGCCTTCCCTCCTTTTCATCCTCTTCAGTGACCTCCTCCAGTTCGTCAGCATTGAACGGGACGAAGTCACATCCGTCTCTGAATTCGGGGTCGGTGTAAGAGCCCTTGAAAATCCTACACAGCAACATCTTGTCAGGGACGAGGTGGTGGAGACTGCGAAGTGCATGGGCACACCCTCGGTTATAATACCCGTTGGCCACCCGAAACACTTCCAGCTGGCACTCCTCGGAGTTACGGTACTCCTCCACCACCTGCGAAGTGTGGCCTTCAGACTCCAGAAATTCCACCCTGGACTCCGCAGATCGCCGCTTCTGACTCTCCTCTTTCATCTTTTTTGGTCGAAGTCGCGAAGCTTGGCCTTCAGCTCTTCATTAATCCGCTGAAGGGACTGCAGGCGAGCGGACTCCCTTTCCTTCTCCGCGACCGCCATCGCCACGGTCTCTTCGGCCGAGCGGAGTTCGCCTTGTGCAGTGACCAATGCTGCGTCCTTGGCCGAGAGCTGGTTCTCCAACTCTACATGCCTCTTCTCCAAGTCCGCCAGATCGGCTTTGGCATCCGAACAGTCAGAGGCATGTTTGAAGAGATGGGCAATAAAAGCGGTTACCTGAGGATCAAATGACGAACAGTTAAAAAAAAAAAAAAAGGAAAGAGAATCGACAAAGGGTGCAAGCACTTCGGCTTAAAAGACTACCTGGGAAAGCCCAGCTCCGATTTGCCCAAAGGCATTCAACGGGCTGATGGGCGCCTCCTCCAGCTTGCTATTCAAGCTGAAGTCCATAGCCCGGTGAAGGACCGCTCCACCATAGTACCGCGCCCAACGACGGTCCCCCAACGGCAAGTTCGCCAAGGGAGGCGAAGCACAGATGATGTCACGGGCCAAGACCTCGTGCTCCGGCCTTGACTCCGGCGCCTGGAAGCTTTCCTGGAGCCAGGAGCAGGATTGCCGGAGTGTCTCCTGAATCTCCTGGGTCGCTAGGCGAGCAGCAGTAGCCGGAGCCACCTCCCTTAAGTCCGAAGACTCCGATAACCTTGGCCGCGAAGTCTTAGAGGGCCCCCCTCTCTCACCTTCCCGAGCACGCTTCGCTGGAGGGGCACGAGTTGGCTCCTTCCTCTTTGGCTGAGGAGGGGAGAGGAGCGGGTGGACCCCGAACCGCCTGTCGCAGGCGGAGTAACGGCGGAACGGTCCACCGGCTGCTGATTCCCGGGACTCCGACCCTCTGAGCCCTGGGCCGGCCCCTTGCGGAGTGCAGAAAAGTTCATTCTCTTCATGTCTGCAAAAACACAACAAACACAGTCAGCAACAGAACGGAGATAAAGTTAATGACCCTACTCCGACTATCTCTATACCCTTCGCAACATAACAGCCCGAACCCCGGGGATCTTGACACACCCGAGCACTCAGTAGAAAAAACCCCTCCCGGGTGCAGCTTCCACATTGGGTACTCTGTCAAATCCTCGAGTCCCAGTTCTCTTCGCCGGGCATCTGCCGCCGGCCCGCCTATCCCACAGGCATGACGACTCTCATCAGCGATAAGTTCGCTGGTCAAGAAAGTTCTAGACTGGGTTTTGGGATCATCTCCCAGTTCACTTCGGACAAAATCAAGAAACCTCCGATCCGAATCGGAGTACCTAGTGTTCTTTTTCAGGGGAAGCCAAGGACGAAGTGTCCTGCACTTTGGGTAAAATGCGAAGCCCGTTCTGGACTCCACACACACCCACTTCTCCCTCCACTGGCCTAACTTATTTGGGGGGGATTCGAAGAGAGTGACTACACTAGGACGAGGTCGAAGGGACAACGTCAAATTATTCATGCGGAGGACGGTGAAAAAAGTCCTCAGCAAGTTTTCAGAAACCTCTACACCTACCTTCCTACACAAGACTGTAAAGGCTACGAAGTACCTAACTCCGTTTGGATGTACATGGGCAGGCTGACATCTGACTAGGTTCAAAAAATCACAAAAGGCAGGGTCTAAAGGCAAACTGAGGCCAGAAACGAAGTGCTCGTAAGGAATAGGGATAAACGAATCAGACATACGCCCACACTCCCGGAGATAGAATAACCTAAACCTACTCCGGTCGACCTCACTAAACAGAAGGGGGGGATCTACACTAAGGCTGTTCTTCCTAAGGGCGAAGTCCCCCTCCAACCTTTTCTTGGTCTTTGGGAGATCTTCGGAATGGGCGGAGTCAGCGTCCTCATCCTCGAGGACACTAGGGTTACGAGCGTCTCCAGACGAGGAGCCCGCGGCAGCCACTCCGCCCCCCGAGTGCCTAGACATCCTATGGGCTAAAGGGATATTATCGAGACCGCGCCCACTTCGTGCTTGCTCGCTGTTTGCAGAGCTGGAACTGGATTGCGAAGTGGAGCTGGAAGAACTAGACTCCACTGCAACTACTGGGACCTCGGAACTCTCTGAGTCAGACATATCTACAAACATAAAACAGAAGCCCTATCAGATCATTCACTCCGACTCACAGTTTCACAAAATCCCCGCACTTCGCCTTCATCCAGTTCATCATTCCAGAAAATCCTACCCAAAAACCCAGCCAAAAATCACGCCCTCAAAGGCCCCAAGCAAAAAAAAAAAAAAAAATAAAAAACAATAACAAATCCATCCCTTACCTGTGGAAATATGGAAGAAACTTGGAGAGCTTGCGGAAAACGCGGTAACACTGGAAGATTCTTGAGAGAGAGCAAGGAATACAGGGGAGAAATGCAGAAAGAGTTTAAGGAAGAAGGCAGAAACGTCTGAAGAGATTTCTTGAGCAAAGGAAAATGAGAGCACTTCAAATTTGGCAGAGTTTCGCTGAAGAAGAAAAGGTAAAAAAAAAAAAAAGGTTCACTAAGACAGATGAACTATTTATAGGGAAAAGAAAATTCAAAAGAAAAAAAAAGAGAGGGAAAAAACCGTGAAGCTTCCTCAACAAGCTTCACCCGACCCGACACCAACCGGGTCGAGGTCACACCAGAAGTCACCTCTCTGACAGCTCACATGCGGCGCCATCATTGCACGCGCGTGGAAAAACGCAAAAGACGCCTCCTCTGGACACGCGAAACGGCTAGCCGACTTCTCGGTAACCGAACCGCCATCATAGGAACCTAACCCCACACCGAGGAAGCCGAACGTCACAAGACACTCCGACCACCTCGCCAGGGCCACACCTCTTCAGGTGTTACACCTCTTCGCCAGGGTGCGCCTCTCTGCCGGATCACACCTCTTCGGGTGTTACGCCACTTCGCCAGGTCGCGCCCCTTCGACAGGTCATACCACTCCGGGGTTGCTTACACCCCCCTTTGGGTAACTCTCACCGCGGATTACACCCTCTTGGGTCACATCTCCTCAGGTTACACGCCATCGGCTCACACCTGTTCGGAAACTATTAATGACAAAACAAGCAGCCCGGAAAACAATGAATTTCTAGTACCGTCGAAGCAAACGAGCCTTTGCCTCATCCACTTCGACGAGGGGCCACTGAGAGGTATGAAAATACCCCCATGCTGACAAGGCAAATTATATGAGGCAAACGGGACCCACCGGGCTTGCGTGTCTATCCACGTAACATGGTCAACATTTGACTCAATCACAGTCAAAGATCTCCATAACAACCTACTAAAAGGAGGGGATCTCATATCTTCCCACGAAATCCGGTAACCATCAGATTTCACTAACAAATCACCCAAGCGGTAAAAACTCTATAAATACCACCCCCGTACAGGTAACAGGGGTAAGGCCAGATAATACAACTTATCTCTCTCTAAATTACCCATCTCTCTCAATTACAGTCACATCCCTGACTTATCTTACAGTCACATCACTGACTTAAGCATCGGAGGGTTTTACCGGAGACCTTCCACCCTCCGGTCAAACTTCACTGTTTTGCAGGCCTAACATTGCAAAACGACAAGCCGTCTACGACGCACAGACAATTAAAATACGGGTATTTAGCAGGGAGAAACAACCAAACGACGCCGATTCCTCAACACGTGGCACCTGACCATTTTTTGACGAATCAATATATATATATATTATTACTACCTCTGTTAAATTCAAATATTATTACTACATTAAAATATTAAGGTTTTTTCACAAATAAAAAAAATTAAAATAATGGGGAATGCCATTTGGATAGTTGTTAGTTAATATGCTGCTCATGCAGAAAGAATTAATCAGAAGATAACTTTGAATTGTTCCATTCATTATATTAAATTCATTTTAAAGTTATTTAACTATATTTGTGCCCTAAATGTCGAAAAAGTAATAAAATAACTTGTTATTTCAAGATAAAGTGTAGTTGATTGATTGTACTTGTGTTTAAATTCTAACATAATTTGACCTAAATTTGATAATTTTGAAACGTTCCATTCATTATATTAAATTTATTTTAATGGTATTTAACTACTTTTGTGTCCTAAATATCGAAAAGGTAATCAAATAACTTGTTATTTCAAGATAAAGTGTAGTTGATTGAATGCACTTGTGTTTAAATTCTAACATAATTTGCCTTAAATTTGATAACTTTCAAACGTTCCATTCATTATATTAAATACATTTTAATTTTATTTAAGTACTTTTGTGCCCTAAATGTCGAAAAAGTATTCAAATAACGTGTTATTTTTATGATAAACTGTAGTTGATTAAATGTACTTGTAATAAAATTCAAACCAAAATTGACCAAAATTTGATGACTTTGAAACGTTATATTCGTTATATTTGATTCGTTTTAATGTTATTACTACTTTTGTGCCCTAAATGTCAAAAATGAAACAAAAAAACTTGTTATTTCAAAATAAAGTGTAGTTGATTGAATGTACTTGTGTTGAAATTTAACAAAATTTGACCTGAATTTTGTGACTTTGAAACGTTATATTCGTTATATTTGATTTTTTTTAATGTTATTACTACTTTTGTGCCCTAAATGTCAAAAATGAAATCATTATTTCAAGATAAAGTGTAGTTGATTGAATGTACTTGTGTTGAAATTTAAAAAAAATTAACCTGAATTTGATGACTTTGAAACGTCCAATTCATTCTATTTGATTCATTTTAATGATATTTAACTACTTTTGTGCTCTAAATATCGAAAAAGTTATAAAATAACTTATTATATCTAGATAAGGTGTAGTTGATTGAATGTATTTGTGTTTAAATTCTAACATAATTTGACCTAAATTTGATAACTTTAAACGTTCCATTCATTATATTAAATTCATTTTAAAGTTATTTAACTATTTTTGTGCCCTAAATGTTAAAAAAAGTAATAAAATAACTTATTATTTCAAGATGAAGTGTAGTTGATTGAATGTACTTGTGTTTAAATTCTAACATAATTTGACCTATATTTGATAATTTTGAAACGTTCCATTCATTATATTAAATTCATTTTAAAGTTATTTAACTACTTTTGTGCCCTAAATGTCAAAAAAATAATAAAATTACTAGTTATTTCAAGATAAAGTGTAGTTGATTGAATGTACTTGTGTTTAAATTCTAACATAATTTGACTTAAATTTGATAACTTTGAAACATTCCATTCATTATATTAAATTCATTTTAATATTTTTTAACTACTTTTGTGTCCTAAATGTCGAAAAAGTAATCAAATAACTTGTTATTTCAAGATAAAGTGTAGTTGTTTAAATTTACTTGTGTTTAAATTCTAACATAATTTGCCCTAAATTTGATAACTTTAAAATGTTCCATTCATTATATTAAATTCATTTTAATTTTATTTAAGTATTGTTGTGCCCTAAATGTCAAAAAAATATTCAAATAACTTGTTATTTTTATGATAAAGTGCAGTTGATTAAATGTACTTGTAATAAAATTCAAACCAAAATTGACCTAAATTTCATGACTTTGAAACGTTATATTCGTTATAATTGATTCGTTTAGATGTTATTACTACTTTTGTTCCCTAAATGTCAAAAATGAAAGAAAAAAACTTGTTATGCAAGATAAAGTGTAGTTGATTGAATGTATTTGTGTTGAAATTTAACAAAATTTGACCTGAATTTTATGACTTTGAAACGTTATATTCGTTATATTTAATTCGTTTGAATGTTATTACTACTTTTGTGCCCTAAATGTCAAAAATGAAATAAAAAAACTAGTTATTTCAAGATAAAGTGTAGTTTATTGAATGTAATTGTGTTGAAATTTAACAAAATTTAACCTGAATTTGATGACTTTGAAACGTCCCATTCATTCAATTTGATTCAGTTTAATGATATTTAACTACTTTTATGCCCTAAATATCGAAAAAGTTATAAAATAAATTTTTATTTCAAGATAAAGTGTAGTTGATTGAATGTACTTGTGTTTAAATTCTAACATAATTTGACCTAAATTTGATGACTTTGAAACGTTATATTCGTTATATTTGATTCGCTTTAATGTCATTACTACTTTTGTGCCCTAAATGTCAAAAATGAATGAAAAAAACTTGTTATTTCAAGATAAAGTGTAGTTGATTGAATGTACTTGTTTTGAAATTTAACAAAATTACACCTGAATTTTACGACTTTGAAACGTTATATTCGTTATATTTGATTCGTTTTAATGGTATTACTATTTTTATGCCCTAAATGTCAACAAATGAAATAAAAACATGTTATTTTAAGATAAAGTGTAGTTGATTGAATGTACTTGTTTTGAAATTTAACAAAATTTAACCTGAATTTGATTACTTTGAAACGTCTCATTCATTCTATTTGATTCATTTTAATGATATTTAACTACTTTTGTGCTCTAAATATCGAAAAAGTTATAAAATAACTTGTTATTTCAAGATAAAGTGTAGTTGATTGAATGTACTTGTGTTTAAATTCTAACATAATTTGACCTAAATTTGATAACTTTGAAACGTTCCATTCATTATATTAAATTCATTTTAGAGGTATTTAACTACTTTTGTGCCCTAAATGTCCAAAAAGTAAAAAAATTACTAGTTATTTCAAGATAATGTGTAGTTGATTGAATGTACTTGTGTTTAAATTCTAACATAATTGCCCCAAATTTGATAACTTTGAAACATTCCATTCATTATATTAAATTCATTTTAATTTTATTTAAGTACTTTTGTGCCCTAAAGGTCGAAAAAGTATTCAAATAACTTGTTATTTTTATGATAAAGTGTAGTTGATTAAATGTACTTGTAATCAAATTCAAACCAAAATTGACCTAAATTTGATGACTTTGAAACGTTATATTTGTTATATTTGATTCGTTTTAATGTTATTAATACTTTTGTACCCTAAATGTCAAAAATGAAAAAAACTTGTTATTTCAAAATAAAGTGTAGTTGATTGAATGTACTTGTGTTGAAATTTAACAAAATTTGACCTGAATTTTATGACTTTGAAACGTTATATTCGTTATAATTGATTCCTTTTAATGTTATTACTACTTTTGTGCCTTAAAAGTAAAAAATGAAATAAAAAAACTTGTTATTTCAAGATAAAGTGTAGTTGATTGAATGTACTTGAGTTGAAATTTAACAAAATATAACCTGAATTTTATGACTTTGAAACGTCCTATTCATTCTATTTGATTCATTTTAATGATATTTAACTACTTTTGTGCCCTAAATATCGACAAAGTTATATAATAACTTGTTATTTCAAGATAAATTGTAGTTTATTTAATGTAGTTGTGTTTAAATTCTAACATAATTTGACCAAAATTTGATGACTTTGAAACGTTATATTCGTTATATTTGATTCGTTTTAATGTTATTACTACTTTTGTGCCATGAATATTAAAAATGAAAGAAAAAAACTTGTTATTTCAAGATAAAGTGTAGTTGATTGAATGTACTTGTGTTGAAATTTAAAAAAATTTAACCTGAATTTGATGACTTTGAAACGTCTTATTCATTCTATTTGATTCATTCTAATGATATTTAACTACTCTTGTGCCCTAAATATGGAAAAAACTATAAAATAACTTGTTATTTCAAGATAAAGTGTAGTTGATTGAATGTACTTGTGTTTAAATTCAAACATAATTTGACCTAAATTTGATGACTTTGAAACGTTATATTAGTTATATTTGATTCATTTTAATGTGATTTAACTACTTTTGTGCCTTACATGTCGAAAAAGTAATCAAATAACTTGTTATTTCAAGATTCAAGTTATTTTATTTGAGTTGAAATTCAAACAAAATTTGACTTAAATTTGATAAACTTTGAAACGTTACATTCGTTATATTCGATTCATTTTAATGTGATTTAACTACTTTTGTGCCTTACCTATCGAAAAGGTAATCAAATAACTTGTTATTACATGATTCATTTGAATGTACTTGCATTGAAATTCTAACAAAATTTGACTTAAATTGGATGAACATTGAAACGTTACATTTGTTATATTTTATTCATTTTAATGTGATTTAACTACTTTTGTGCCTTACCTATCGAAAAAGTAATTAAATAACTTGTTATTACATGATTCACGTGAATGTACTTGCGTTGAAATTCTAACAAAATTTGACTTAAATTGGACGAACATTGAAACGTTGATTCATTTTAATGTGATTTAACTATTTTTGTGCCTTACATATCGAAAGAGTAACCAAAGAACTTGTTACTTCAAGATTCAAGTGAATATACTTGCATTGTATTTCAAACAAAATTTGACTAAAATTTGATGAATGTTGAAACGTTGCATTCATTATATTTGATTCATTTTAATGTGATTTAACTACTTTTGTGTCTTACATGTCTAAAAAGTAACCAAATAACTTGTTATTTCAAAATTCAAGTATTCAATATACTTGCCTTGAAATTCAAACTAAATTTGACTTAAATTTGATGAACTTTGTAACATTATATTCGTTATACTTGATTCATTTGAATGTGATGTAACTCCTTTTGTGCCTTACATGTCGAAAATGTAACCAAATAACTTGTTATTTCAATATTCAGGTGAATGTACTTGTGTTAAATTGCAAATCAAAATTTACTTAAATTTGATGAACTTTGAAACATTACATTTGTTATATTTGTTTTATTTTAATATGATTTAACTATTTTTGTGTCGTACATGTCGAAAAAGTAACTAAATAACTTGTTATTTCATAATTAAAGTAAATGTACTTGCGTTGAATTCAAATAAAATTTGACTTAAATTTGATGAACTTTGAAATGTTATATTCGTTATATTGGATTCATTTTAATGTGATAGAACTACTTTTGTGTCATGTATGTATAAAAAGTAACCAAATAACTTTTTATTTGAAGATTCATCTGAATATACTTGCGTTGAAATTCAATCCAATTTGACTTAAATTTGATGAACTGTGAAACGTTACATTCTTTATATTTGATTAATTTTAATGTGATTTAACTATTTTTGTGCCTTACATGCTAAAAAAAAATTTCAAATAAAAAACATGACCAAGAAGTTCAGCTGGTGTTTGAGAATATTCATCATCTAAAAGATGATGAACATAAATTTTGTTTATAATTTTCATGATATTATTGATAATAATTCTTTTACGGCTAAGGAGCAACAGTACAATATTTTACTATGAAAATTCAACTGAAGAGTTTATCATATAGATATCTATATCTATATCTATATATATATATATATATATAGATTAATCGACTTCGTAGTTAAAATATATTATTAAATAAATAACCATTCAATTTTTTTTAAAAATAATATATACAAAATTCATGATAAATAAAAAGAAAATATATTATTTAATTAAACTGATATATACAAAATCCACATAATATATAAAGATATTAAGATGATTTTTTTTTCAGCTGAACAAAAATAAAAAAAACAACTAAGTTAATAATATAATAATACTATATATATATATATATATATATATATATATTGTAAGTAATTAATGAAGGTTAACCTTGGACAAGAGATTGAAAAGCTGGAAGCTATATCATACCCCACAAGATTGATTGATTAACGTTTCCATGAACCACTTGCTTTAAGCTTCCATAAACACCTGACTGTAACAAATACATGCATCAGACAATACTTAATAATAATGGCACATTTTTAATGTGTAAATTACATTTTATTTGTGCGAAATAAAATGCTGCCGACAAAATAGTGTGGAGTGGGTTGAAATACAAGAACTAGGCTATTCTTGACTTTTTTTGAAATATTATATAAATTTATAGATATAGTTTAATACATTTAGGGTTTTTTTTTAAAAAAAAATTTGTTTGAAAAAGAAAAAATAGACTAAGTGAAGATAGTTATTGACTAGAAACCACGAAGTTTATGTATTTTACTTCAAGATTTTATTTAATTCAAGATTAAAATAAAAATATATATATAATTAAGAAAAGTAAAAAACTCTTAAAGGAAGAAAAGAATTACCAGAAAATTAGAACGAGAACGGGAGAAACGGAAAAAGCTGCTTTTCCTCTTAACCCTAGAGAACTTGGAAGAAGAAGAATTATTATTATCACCGCGGCGATTCTTCGAAGAAAAACTAGGACTCATGTCGCCGCGGGCGACGGCAGCGGTGGCGGCGTTATTATTGTCCTTGAAGCTTCCCCATCTCCAAGACGGCGAGGAACTCAACTTGAATACTCTCTGATTCTCCCTGCCGCTGATCACGTTGTCGCAGTAGTACCGATTACTCATTCCTCCTCCCCCAATACTACCACCGTCTTCTTCTTCATCTTCTTCTGATCCATTTTTTTTATGATCAGTTAATAAATTCCTGAAAGAACCTTTCGGAAGAGAAGAAAACGACCGGAGCCGCCGCTGCCCCTGCCCCTGCCTACTCAAAAAAGAACCAATTTCGTAGTAATTATTACTATTACTATTATTATTATAAGGTCCGTCGAGTACGGTGGTCGGCGAAAGAGCATTCACAACTTTAGCATTATTACTATTATTCAAAAGCCTCGGCGGTAACTCCAAACATCTGACAACCGGCGGCCGATTTTTATGATTATGATCGTGTAATGCTGGAAACGACGACGTCGTCGATTCAGTAGTAGAAGAAGGGAGGAGATCGGGTCTGAGTTTACCAGGTACTTCTTCCCAATCAAATGGAATTGAAGCTAATCTGTTAAGTGGAGGCGTTGCCATGACCGGCGTAGTCCTTAACTTTCTCGGAAGCTTAGATAAAGAAAGCTTTGGAGTGGAGTAATTCTCCGGAGATGATGATCTGTTGAAACCCATGATTACCAAATTTTATGAAAATGAAGAAAAAATTAGGTTTTTTATGGAGTTTTGGGGAAAGTGGGGGAGGAAGAAATTTAAGGGAAATGGGAGCAGGTGGCGTGGTGGACGTGATCAGGGAATGAAGAAGAAAGGGATGGAGGGAAGAAAAACGCTCCTGGCGTTATTCTTCAGAGTTATTTAAACAAGTAGAAAGGAAACGGCACGAGATTTAATTAAATTAATTAATTAAAAGAAGATTTTAAAAAAGGTGGGACCCTCACCTTACTTCGACTTCTTGGAGAATTAATCAGAAAGACTCGAAAATGAGGATAACGACCTTCAACGGTCATATGATACATAACCGGTTGTTACGATCCCGACCGCCCGGCTTTCTTGTTCTATTTCTGCATTATGATATATATATATATATATAATATATATATATTTTTTTTTTTTTTTTTTAATTTTCCATTCATCCCTTAATTTTTAATATATATCCCACATCGCTTGTTTTTTAAAAAATCCCTAAATAATTATAAAATATAGTTTACATTATTCTTTAAAAGATCTTTAAATAGTTATAAAACAGATGTTTGAAGCCTTTACTCAATGATATTCAGTGAAATGAATATTATTGAAAATATTATTGAACTGTTGATAACACAATTAAAAATATTATTGAACTGTTAATAACACAAATCTGATTCATAGAGAATTCAGAATTGTTTGGTAGGTTCCATTATAAAGGTGTTAATATATGCATATGGAAGGAACTACCACAACTACATTATTAAATTCATGTACCAAAAAGAGGGAACACAACCAAATGATGATGATGATACAAGAAAATGGAGTTTCAATGTTTCTGCTAACGTTTCCTAACCACAAATTATAACACTCACACATAGTACATTATTCATTCTTTGCCGAAAATGATAATAATAATCATAAAATATGACCTAAATTATGTCCTAGATTGAATTCAAGAAACTCAATATTGTGGGGTGAGTGTCTTGTTTAGAGCAAGGATTGGTCTTTTACAATTAATGCTTTATATTTTGTGTTTTTTCTTACATATTCTAAGCCATGTCATTTCACATTCACTCATCATCAAGAAAGGAGATTTTCTTTTTCCCCCAAGATCTTGAGGATGGGAATTGTATGGTGTAAATTATTGAATTGCAAATCTCATCTAAAGATTTATTTTTCTTGAATGATGATCCCAATTCTAGAGGCATTTATTTCCCAAGGTTAGAGGAGATGTATGGATTAATGAAAAGTTGTATTTTCATGTAGCTCTAGTAATTATGAAAGAAAGTAAAAAGAAGTACCTGGAAAACTTCCCATAGCTTCTTGATCATTATTGATGTGTAACAAACTACTTTCTGAAATGTATGATACCATCACAAGCTAGAGTCCCTTCAAGATCTCCGATTATCCGAGCTACACGAACTTCGAAACCTCTTTGAACTTCTCTGAAGAGAGTACTAATACTATCAGCAAACTTTTTCATGTCAAAGCTAGCAGGAGTGTCAAGATCATCTGCTACACTGAGAAACCCTGAAACAATCTTGCCTTGCAATTCCATCCATTTCTGCCCTGTTGCAACTATATATCTCTGAAGATGAAATGTTTCTTCAAGATAATGCTCCAGCATTCGAGTTTCCTCCTTCGATTTTGCTGTTGTTGAATTTCCACATTTCACATCTAGAACCTTCTCTTGCTGAAGAAAAAAATGAAACATAAGTACATTTCTGTGTTTGTTTTTCAATGAGAAGCACAGGTTTTAGAAAATTTAGTATGCTGAGGGAGAAACCTACCATCCGTTGGCAAAGATCATCAGTTTTCCCCTGAAGGGACTGATACCTGCCAATTTGTTTATTCAACAATGACATAAGGCCATGAAAACCTTGTGCTCCTACTTCATCACTACCATCTCTTTCTCGTTTTGCATGACTCTCTTGTTTTCCGGCCAGCTTTTCGAGCATGAAAAGTTGTTGCTTTAGCCTCTTAATCTTGTATAAAACTCCGAGAGCATGAACATCCATTCTCCAAGGGGAATCATTCTTCTTAGTTACATGCTTGGCAACTGCAGATGATGTCGAACACTCCTGTTGAATAGTATCTATATTTGAGACATCAATTCCGACTTGTTCAATTCCCTTCTCTGGAGATTGGAGTGTCAGAACTATGTCTTTATGCTGATTATCACCAAAAACTTTATCATGATTTCCATTTTCAAGCTTTCCACTGCTATCTTCACTAGTTATTTTTATGTCTGGCTTTCTCTTTATGATCTTCACTTTTGACCAAATATCATGGGCTGAAGTCAGGTTGGTGTAAGAGTTTGATAAGGTTTTTTCAGAACTTGGATGATAAACGTGCAATTCCAACTTCTCCCTTAGAGTATGTAAATCTGCTTCACGGTTCAACAATGAAGCTTGTAATTTCAAATTTTCTTGTCTGAGACGAGTAAGCTCGCAGTCAAGACCTTCAACATGGGACTGCATCTTCTTTGACTCTAATTCCGTGCTTAATAAACGCCAATGTAATGCTTCTAATTTCTCATCCTTGATTCTCAATTGTTCGGCAAAAGCATCTAGCTCAAGATGATGCCTCTGCTCCACAACGTTTCTATATTTTTCAGCCTGAACTCGAACCCAACCTTCCAATTGCTTCAAGTTAGCTGGAAAACGATCAAGAATTGGTAACTATTTAATGAATTAAATGTAATGAAAATTGGTAAGCAGAAAAAGTATTGAGGCTTACTTGAATCTTGGTTTCCCTGAGATGAATATTGATCAAATGCTGGAGAGAACTCGGGATGCTCATAATCGAGATGAAAATTGAATTGGTTCGATCTTGATCTCTCCAAGTTTGATGTCTTTGAATTTACATGTTTAGACAGCATACTTCTGAGGGAATGTCTTTCATGTCTAGACTGAGAATCAGCTTTCAACCTTTCTGTTTCTAACTCGGCCTGCTTCTTTTTAGCCTTTGATAATTTCACTTCCTCCAAAAGCATTTGTTTCTCTGCAGTATCCAATTTGGACTTCCTCAGCATGGCTGATAAAATCTGGTCTTTTTGCTCCAAATCCCTTCTCATTTTAACAACTTCTGCCGATAGCTTTTGAGCCATCAATGCAGACTGCTCTTTCTGCTCCAAAACTATATCAAGTTCTTGTTTTGCTGATTCACCTTGCCTTAAAGCCCGACCCATCTCTGCTTCGAGTTGTCTCTGATTAGACACAAGCTCAATGAATGCAGTTTTGTGTTTTATAATCTCATTCGAATGACGTTGAGCTTCTAGCCGTGCAGTCTCTTTCAATTCTTCAACACTGTTTTCAGCATTCTTCAGTTTTTCTTCTAGATCGTGCTTCCTATGATCGTCGTCATCAATCACTTTATCCTTCGACATCAACACAAGTTCATTCTCTTGCAGCTTTTCATTCATTTCAGAAATACCTTTCTTTCTCTCTGCCTCAACAACTCTCAGTTCATTCATTAGGGCTCCAATTTGTTGTCTAAGCTTCTTTCTCTCTGTCAACCATCTTTGTTCTTGTGCAGCAAATATGCCCACAACTTTCTCATTGGCCTTAGCATCTTGGCTTCTTATTTTCTTTAATTCTTCAATCTTTTTTTGTGCATTCTCAAGCTTTTGAAGAAGCTCTAATTTATTTCTATCAATTTCCACACTGTGAACTCTTGAAACAAGCAATCCCAGTAGGTGTGCACTTCCAAAAAGTAAACCAATTCTAATTTCTGACAATTTTTCATCAGAAATTTTAGGCTCTGACAAGAGTTTAAGGGCAAAGAAAGCACAAGAAACCCCAAAAACCATTGGATACAAACTCTCATCTTTTTCTCCACATAAAACCAGATAAGATCCTGAAACCCCCTTTCCATCCATTAATCAGTATTATGATTTATCTCCTTTAAAAAAGAAAAATGCCAAGAATGAAACTTGAAGTCAAATACAGAGAATACATACATACGTACTCGAGAATTTCCACAAAATGGGCAAGAAAAAGCGCTATGAACACTGGAAATTTACATTTCCGTAGTCAACCAAGAACAAAAAAGCAAAGAATGAGAGTAATGACAAACAAAAAGCAAATCTAGAAATCACAGAAATAATTGCAGGAACCAAAAGGGATACCAAAGAATCTTCAGAAGAACAAATTCACAACTGCTAAAGCATAAATTACAGATTTCTAAGCAGGGAAAAACACTTACAGGAACCCAAAAACAGAGGACGAAAGGGGATCAAATTCTCTGCAATCCCAGAACATAAAAAAAAGCAACCTTGAGGAAATGAACGAATGGAAACTCAAAAAGCAGAAGCCATACCCATAACCTTTAGCAGGAGCACAATCTGTGTGCTGTGAAAGTGAAAGTTATCCCTCTCCTCTCCCCTTCTTCCCAAGTATAAATTTGTCAGAGAATGCTAAAAGCGTGGACTTTACACGTGTAAAACTTCATAAAAAGAAAAAGAAAAAAATGGTTAAAGAGAAAAGCTCAAGCTGTAACTGAAATCAAGAAGAAAAAGATCAGAACTTTGTTCCCTTGTACTCAAATAAACAAATAAAAATGCCGACCCATTAAAACCCACTTTTTGCAGCCATTTTATTTCCTTTTTTCTTTTCCTAGTTTTCTTCTTCCTTGTTCCTTCTTTCAGTTATGGTGTACTGAATTAAAGAAAACACATTAGCTAGATTCCTGGGATTTTCTCCTCACTATATATTAATTAATTATAGTATTATTATTATTATTATTATTATTACAACTACTTTGTAATAAACAGATCCCATAATAATAATAATAAACTATTTCTTTCAACCAATTTTCTAGAAAGAGAAAAAACAATTTTTTTTTATATAATTTTAAAGAATGGTTATTTTCTTTACAGGTTGGCAAGACTGTATCTTGATTCTTGAATCCTTGAATAAACCCCCACTATTTGAAAATAGTCGTCTATTTTATTTATCTTTCTATTTCATTTTCCCTTCCTTTTTGCTTTTCAAAAGAAAATTTTGTCAGTGCCATTCTTATTGTTGTAGTATTTTTATTTAGAATAATATTTCAAAATATTTATAGTAGCAACTTTTTACCTTTTCTTTTTTATCATATAAGCTAGTGAATTGATTGAAATCCAAAATTTAACTCCCAAAAATGGAAAGAAAAAGAACTTATATTAGATTGAATGTGTTATGGATTTCACACATATTTGAGAAAGTATTTTTCAATTGATAACAGTTTTATTTATCTTACTTATTTTTTAAAAAATTATTAATTAATTAATAACAATTTCATTTATAATTTAAAAAAGTTATAAATTCGATTGATACAAAATAATATAAACCTTTTTTTTTTAACTATGGGCTCCCTACATTGAACCGTTTGCATGCATGCATGGAAACTACAGTGTTACAGTATTCACTTGATTAATTTTGTTTTCCTCTTTTTGGCCGGCTCACTATTCACTTAATAATTATATTGAAAGACGTCTTTTGAGACAATTAAGACTATTATATATATATATATATATATGTATTATATGAAGATGATGATGAAGAAGATGGTGAGGCAAGAACAAAATGGAAACGTATGGCTTTGGTTGATTGATGAAATAATAATGAGATGGGGGGACAGTTAGTTCCAATTTTGTGCATGGTCCAAAGAATGCTGGTATACTGAGGAACATTTAGTGCTGAAAAAATGTGATCTTTATTCCAAAGGAAAACATTCATTACTGTTCTTTTGACGATTCTATTCCTCACCCATGATGATTGATGAACACAAATGCCCACCCCAGAAAGAAAAAAACTAGGTCACCATGGACCATCTTTCCCTTCAGACAAATTTAATGACCATATTTAAAATCAACTGTTTTAATTTCTCCACAGAACACTGATTATATATAATATATATATATATATATATATATATATATATATATATATATACATATTTGTAAAGGTATTGGATGGATAATTTGTTTTGAGAAATGATTCTCTACCTCTTTTATTTCAAGATTTGGCCTTGGGAAACTGGAATTGAGTGACCACACCAACTTGATTGTACTCATATCAATACAAGCATTTTTAAGTGGAGAATAAAAGGGTAACCCTTTCTTATTTAGCTAATTAAAGTAATAACATTTTTACAAGTACTTTAGCCATTAAAATGAGAATATAGTAGGAAGTCTCATCACCACATAACGGCAAGTCAGTTCTATAATTACGAGTCTGTCAATATCTTTGTCAACATCTTCACATGTACTACAAGTTTGTGTTGCAATTATAAGTTTGTTAACACCTATAAGTTCGTGCTGCAATTATAAGTATGTCAGCACCTACAAGCTCGTGTTACAATTATGAGTATGTCAACACCTTCATTATCTATACTGTAATTATGAGTCTGTTAACACCTTCATCACCTATAGTGTAATTATAAGTCTATCAGTAACTACATTCAACTACATTCACTTCATAATAGGTTATTAAAGGAAAACTTGTAGAAGAAAAGGTTGTTTAGTAACTAAAAAGTTTCCTTTAGTAAAGGTGCATTTATCTCAAGCTTGGGAAGAATATTTACATGAAAAGTTTTGTATTTCAACCTTATTTTCATTTAACTTTGATGAAGCATCAAAAATTCTGTCAATACGAAGAGGTTTTAAAACCGGACATCTCTTCTTCAAAATAGTTTAAAGAAAAAGCTATAAAGAGAAGGCAAAAACAGAGGCAAAAGAAGAACAGTAAACAGAAACTGCAATCAAATTATCAAGTAATGACAGATGAGAGCTTTACCTAATCCATGAATTAATCAAGAACATGAACTTCACAGGCCCTGGACTTTCTGCGAATTGCTGATATTTTTTTAAGTAAATCATACTTTTCCGAGACAGCAATCTCAGTACAAGGATACAACTGAACTTTTTCAAGAACTTCCCCATTTTGCAGAAAGTACTTTACCATTTCAATCACATCTTTGGTCTCTTTAAACTTTGATATTGATATTCTTCTCAAGCTTGAACACAACTTTCCAGCAGTATCATTCTTCCACATTTCATGAGAGCCTGAAAGAAGATAACATGGCTAACACAGCAAAGAGTAAAACTGATTATATATATATATATATATGTACATATATAAGAGAACAAAAACATATACACTACTAATGTATATTTTTACTTACTTCTTCTAGTTTAAGAACTTGTAAATGGACTAAGTTCTCAAGTAGTCTTAGCAAAAGTTCCCATTTCAAAAACCTTGTATTCACATCCAATGTTGTTAAACTGTTAAAGTTTTCGCCTGAATTGACAGTTTTTCCTGACATTCCCTACAAAAATAACACAAAAGAAAAAGGGAAAATGCAGTCTGTTGGTATTACATACAAAAAAATGAAAAATGAAGAGAAGCAATTCTTAAGACCTGAGCTGAAGAACTTAAGCTTTGAAAGGCGAAATCCTTTGTCACTGAATCATCTAAAGCAAGAAACACAAGTGCAGGTGCATTTATCTCAAGCTTGGGAACAATATGTTCAGGAAAAGTTTTCTTTGGACGTGAAACCATATCATGGGTCTTATATAAAAGATATTGGAGTTTAGGAGAAGATATTCTAAATACACCAACATTGTCATACCTAGTCCTGTTAACTATAAGACTCGCTAAAACTGGACATCCTTCAATGAGTTTTTCGAATGTTTTAGCGCACTTGTACTTAAGTGAGTCCATATCTAACCAGAGAAGCTTGGGTAGAGAGACCAAAACAGGGAAATCAACAATCGCCCCTCAAAGTCAGATTCACTAATGATTTGCAAGTAAAAAGGCTGCTGTGAATTGCAACACAATTGCTATCCGAGCATGTAAAAGTTAACCAAAGTTGACTTAACGTTCCTGGAAATTGCAGTGCTGAGACTTGCAGTAACCAAAAATGGATTAGCGCCACCGTACCGACAAAGTGATTGGGATTTATTAAGAAGCATAGCCATGGTGACCAATTTTTCAAATTTTGATCTACTGTTGTTGATGAGTGGAGCTTTCAATCCGCAATCGAAAGCAATAATATCGACATTAACCCAAAGAAATCTCCACCTTTTGGACAAAATGCAAGTTCGTACAGACTGTTGAGTTTCGAGGAAGATGAGAATCAAACAAAGAACGTGATCCGGTAGATTGCTGATCCTATCGATCCTTGCCTCATTTTCAGAGACTTCCAATCTTTCGTTATCAAAATTCGATGATGCCATTATCAAAATTTGACTTAGGGTTTAACGGGAAGCAAACACAGAGAAGAGGGTAAAGAAGCTGCGATTGTAGGCAAAGGCTCCAGAGATATTGGAGTCAGACTATTTCATATTTAAGAAAACTTCGGCCCAAATTTTAAATAAATTGGTCCAGTATACGGTTCAAACCAATAGAAATTCTATTGCTTTTATAGCATATATATATATATATATATATAGCACGTGACTAATAGGAAACATCTGCATTTAAAATGTGCTGTAAAAGAAATGGAAGACATGAATCTGGAAAGAAAATCTAATAAAGGGGAAAATGTGTATCTATGGAGTTAAGCCTGGCTGACCCTTTCTGCAACCAGAACCACCATTAGTATTCATCCAAATATGTGTACAGCATATCATCTTTCTTTGATTTTTTCCGGCTAAGCAATGCCCTGAGAAGACGTTTACCCTTGCTTTCGTGCTCGATTTCTTTCGGGATATCTCTCTCTGCAGGGATTCTCACGGATGCTGATTTCCGTGAATCCAAGAAATGCTGCTGCTGTTGTTGTAAAACACTTAAGTTTTAACATTAATAAAAATCCAGTCTTTACAGTATGTTTAAAACTAATGTTCATATCCTGCTTTACCTGTCTTCTTGTAAAAGGGTTTGGAGTTGTTGGACGGCTCGGAATTGGGGATGATTGCCGGGATTTCTTGGGGGTTGCTGGACGGGACTTTTTTGGTGTAGCTGGCTGACTTGAGTGAGAGCCAGTACGTAGAAGAGCAGGAAAACGATGCGGTGAAACTGTTCCTTTATCTGCATTCAGACATTGTTAATGAAGTTGTAGAAGATAATTTTGTGCAAGAACTGCCAAAAACAGACCTAATGATTCTTTCTGAGGAATGGTGTCTGAGGAATGGTGTGAAGAAGGTAATGCAGAGTTCCCTTTACTGAAAAAAAAAAAAAGAATTTATTCAATATTTTGAATAGATCTCCACCATATATGGAGATATTCAATGGATTTTGTACTTACCTGATTGTTGGCATTGGAGTTTCTCTAGTTATGGCTCGAACAGCTATGGCAAAAAAACAGTTGTGTTATTTTACGTAGAGAATCAAAATGCAGAACAAAACATAGAGAACAATAGAGATAAAGATTGTACCACTGGTGAACTCGTGCCAGTCATCCTCGTCAAGCAGGCTGCAACTCGAGTATTTTGGTTCTGTCTCGTTTACAATATCCTTACTCTCTCCATCTGAATCAGGAAAGATGGAGATGGAAGTGTAAAATCGAGGAATAAAACAGGAAATAATAATCAAGAAACTTGGTAGAAGCATTTTTTATTGCCTGGTAAAATGTATCTTTTATGGTACTTTGGAGCATTGATCACCAGTGATTGCTGAGAGAAACCCTCGCGATCAATATAGTCCTTGCAAGTTCTAACTCTCTGAGAAAGTCGACAGAGTTATAGCAGGAAGATGCAAGTGGGGTTACGGACTACGAATAAACAAACTAAGCACAAAACTCTTTACCTGTTCAATGCAAGATAAGCGTCTCAGTTCCAGATACTTCATCAACTTTTTCATCCAGAAAATCGCCGACTTTGTATGACACTGAACCCAATGGTCTACAGTATTTAAACCGCTTTGATTGCATAATCTTTCAAGTATTCACCACTCTGTAAATTTGTCATCTTTCACACTCATCAAAAAAGAAATTTCTATAACCACAAAGATTACATTAAACATTGTTAAGAAATAACTCACATCTGTTTTTGATCATCATTGGTATATGATAACTCAAAATACTCGGCTGCTGAGTATAGTTTCTTTCTCAAATTCTTTAGATTCTATAAAAAGATTGAAAGAAAACCTCGCTGTTAACAAAAGATGAATGTTATCGCCATTGACATTTACAGGCAAAACAAAATGCACCTTCAGTCATTGGACAAGTAATTCTGTATCCTTTCTACAATCAAAGATGTTTTCCTAAACTACCAAACAGATAAATCCAGTAAGGACACGGCATTCTACATTTCCAAGACAAATAAATGTAAGAAATTTAGCACATTTCCCCGAACATAAACATTTGATACTTCTAACTAGTAGGATGAATCTTTTCATTTTTCAACTCAACTTGAAATCTTTCCTAAAACAAAATTCTTTCTCTTTATCAGAGAAGCTTCATTCAAGAAGGTGGAAAGGAAAGTACCTTAAGACTATCTGAGAAAAGAAGGCTTTGCTTCATAAAAACCTCATCATAGTTGGCTGGTGGCTGAGGGAGTGAAAATGGAGCAGTTGAAGTTAATGTCTCCATTAAAGGAGTAAACGGTAAGTGAAAAAGCCTTTATTCTGCAGGAAGACATTAGAGACGCCAATATCAGAACAATTACACTATAAATTCATTTCAGAAACAACATTTTTGAAAAACTGTAATTTAAGGCAAAAAAAGAAAAAAAGAGCAAATCAAATGATGGGAGACAGAGAAAGAGAAGTTCCAGCTGCAGAAACTAAAGTAGAATCCTTTTCTTTTAGAATTATTATTTTTTCATTAGGCAAAATTAGACATTCAGAATCTTATTCCAATCTTGAAAAAACACAGCTTATACAAAACAATTAAAAAGAATTAGTGTCAGATGTTAAACTTTCAGTGTCTCTACAATCATTATAACAACAACTAGATAAACTAAAGAACAGGAATTTTCAAAAGCCAATCTTGTCTTAACCTTGACAAGGACGCTTTCAATTCCTAGACCTAAACAAAGAATATTCCTTAAAAAAAAAGCTAAAATGACAAACCCATCTCCAATTCCTTAAAAGCAGCAATCTTTCCTCAAAAACAACTAACTCCCAAGTTAGACAAGATGAACTAAAGCAAAAAAAATAGAAAAAGAAAGAAGCTTTTGCAACACAAAATTCACACTCTCCAATGGTTTTCAAGAAAGATAAACCCAAATTAGCGAATGCCTAATTCTCCGTAGTGTGCCACAATCACAACCCATACAGTAAAGAAGAAATTAAAGACCCACCTACCTTTTTTCTTCAACATGGATCACAGAACGCGAATTTGAAGCAAGAAAACTGGGATATAAATAGGACCATTTTTAACGGAAATGAACAAAATACGGTTTTGTTTTAAGGTTTTTGACTGAACACAACACGGGAAAATTTAAGAGACCAAGAATTGTTTGCTTTTTTTAGGGACTGTATAATCAACAGAAGTGAAAATTCCCACAGAGATTGAAAACCCCCCCAAGAAATTAGGCTATAATTTTCTCCTGAAACTGAAAAATCCCTTCTTTTTAGTAAAGAGGAACTGGAAGAAAAAAAAAGCTTCAATAAAGATGAATGAAGGGATTTCTTTCCGTCTTAAACCCAATTAGGCTGAAATAATCCAGAAATTCCGGACAACTTTCTATAACTTTTTACCTTTTTTTCATGTCCAAAATATTCAAAAATCTTGTTTAAAGAAAGTCCGGTCCGGTCCATGAAATGGTTTTTTGTCTGCGCTTTAAGTTATTTCAACCTTAATTTCAGTAACTTTATTATTATTATTATATGTAATCTTATCATAAAATTGATCTTTTTGATAATAATAAATAAAAATAGCATCTTTAAGACTCATAATCATGGACTTACCTTTGATTTTTGTTTTCTTCTTCAAATGTTACCATATGAAGTAAAATATATGTCAAAATAGGTAAGTATCATTTTAATATTTTCTCAAGAAAAACAAATCAGTCTGAGAATATAGGAGAAATTAAAAATGAAAAAAAAAAAAGTAAAAAGGAAAAGGGAAAATCTTGTTGATCAAGAAACTTTCATGCTATCCAAACCAAAGGTTGCCTGCAAAACAAAAACTCAGTATTAGTTCAAATTTAAGAATTTTGAATCAAATGCATATAAAAAGTACAATTTTTGTTATCATAAGAACAATGAAATCTTACCAGAAACTTATGAATCTCTTTCAGAACAGGTGAAAATGACGAACAAAACTTCTCAATATCTTCATTTACATTCTCTGAGTTTCCTATCACCTCCATGAACTTTTTCCTATCAGGTACAAGCTTCATGACAACCTTTATATATATATATATATATATATATATATCAAATTTAAATCGTCAGAAATAAGAAAATAAGTCAAAAAGATGCTAATAAATTAGACGTTAAAACGTTTGCAGACATTGTTATCAGTCAATCTCCCAAACTAGGAAGAAGTATCAGATACATGCTATGTTTTGCAAATTTTTCATTACATTACTTGGAAGAAAGGACTGAGAATCTTTTTCCCCTTATCAATGGCAAACACCAACAAATTCATATTGTATAGAAACTTGCTTGATTCATAACAGGAATAACGAACAAATACAGAAAGAAGAAGATTCAGGATTATATGTTGAACATCTACTGTGATTGAATCGTGTAGAAAACAAGAAATGTACCGTAAAGCTTGAACTAGAGAGCCATCCGTGCCATTTCTTCAAAGTCTTGCTGTAAGAATTGTTACAAGCTTGTGCAGATGTCCAATCTGGATGCTCAGCTAAATTGTGAAAAAGCTCCACTAGGAAATCCATTGCTCTGCAATATTGCAGATAATGTTATTCTTCAAAGCCTAATAAAAAGGTAGATTTTGCTTACAACTTCATACTGTGGATATTACCAGAGAAAAAGAACAAGAAATCTAAAGCCAAATGAAGATTAATAAGATTGTCAAATCAAAGATATGTACTGTTTAGTAGCACTTAGCCACAAAAATCCGCGTATATATATGAATTTCATATAACAAATGAATCGTGTACATACATATATGTATAAGAAAACCTTAAAAGTCCATAATCATAAGCACCAAAAGTAGTAAAGAAATGGTTGTAGAGAACCTTGTTAGCCAAAGAAGTCCATTGGTGCAGCTAGATGAAGATTTAGCTGTTTCCGTTTCAACTTCCGCTTGCACTATGCTGAACAAGTAGTTGAATCTAGTTGGATTGGAAGAATATTTTGATCCCAATCTCTACAAAGAGTTTAACAAACAAAATTATAAAAACACTTCTCCTTTAAATATGAATCAATCAAACAGCTTAAAATGTGAAGCAGGAAAGTGATTTTTTTGTCCTGTGATGACAGAATGTTTCTTATGCATTATGGAACATATAATTCTCCTTTCATATAATTGAAGATTCTAAGAACAAAACAGAAAGATTTCTCACCGATATGTTACCATTGATGTCAGATTTCACAATAGTCATAGATGCTCCAAATTTATCTGGCAGTAAAGTATCAAAAACTTGATTGAGAATACTCAGCAACAGATGTATCAATTAAGCATAAGGATCAAGAAATGGATAAGAAAACTACCCATAATTAGCCAAATAAAAGAGAAACAATGAACATTCAACTAATAAAGATGGTTTTAAGAAGAAAAAAGAAATTGAAGGAAAAACCTAGAATAGGCAATATGAGTTTGCACACATCCAAGAAAGGGCTTGTGAGCAACTCTCCTTGTTCAGATTTCACAAGCTTCAATCCTTCCAGAGCTGGGGTAAATGCACTCCCTCCCATTTTTTTCTCTTTTTTCACAATATGTATCCTGCTCATAATCAAGATAATTCACAAATACAAATTAGTAAAAAACCTATTTCTGTATACAACCAAATCAGGAAATCTAGGGAAAAATGTGCATTAATCTCCTAATAACATATGATTGCCCCGCAGAGAATACTAATTCTTCATTCCCAGATCTCCTTTCCCTCCCCCATTCATTAATCACCCCTGAATTACCCATAAAGATAAGAAAAAACAGATTCTTTTCCACTTGCATTCTGATTTCACTGCATCAAACCGGACAAAAAGAAACTTAACCCTTAATTTCCCTCTCCCCTAAACAGATAATTCTTAAAATCAGATTCGAATCAACCAGATCCGAAACAAAAATTCATAAATAGCCAAAAAAATAAAAAACAGAACTGATAATGATAATGGCACAAACCTGAGAGATAAATGGGATGCGTTTGAAGGATTTTGATGGGACTATTAGCAAGAAATTGTGAGATTTTCACAAAAATGGAAAATAATAATAGTGGGATTACTGATTATAATTATATTATTAAAAAAAAAATTGAGTTGAACGTGACAGAGAGAGAGAAGACAAGAGAAAAAAAAAAGTCGTTCCCACGTAAGTCTTTAACCGTTTTTCAAAATACCCGCGACTTTTTTCCTGGTTTGATTGAAGATCCTTAGAATGTGATTATTACTTACAGTTAACTTCCATTTGGCGGTTGAAGAATTATTTTGCCTTAAAAATATAACATATTTTATGATTAACCGGCGCATTACTTTCAAAATGTATATGATATCATCACAAGTTTACGTTGCTATAAGAAGAGTATAAAAAGTAAAGTAAAATTGAATATGAATTAGTTGTTGCAAATGATGATTCAAGAGAAATCTTATTTATGCAATTTGAAATAGAACAAAGAAAAAAGATTGTTTATTTCTTTGATTAAGTTGAAGAAAGAGAAAATAGGAAGAAAAATGGTGTTCAGAAGAACTTTGGTGGGTATTTAATGGAATTCTTGAGCATCTTCTTGAGAGCAGCATCACCAAGATTAATGCCACAAACATCAGACAACCTGATAAGATACAAAAGAACATCAGATAACTCTTCTCCAAGATGCTCTTTATCTGATTCTTCCCAATTTGTCAATCCTTTCTCAACTTCTCCCTTCCATTGAAATATCTCTGATAGCTCTCCTACTTCACCAATCTGCAGGGAGAGGGTATCACACTGGAAAATAAATAAAAATCACAACTTTATATGTTTATATTTATTTTTCTTTATTTGTCATCTCACAATCACATATTTGGCCAAAAAAGAGCATCTTGAAATCCTAAGAAAACTCCACAAACGTCTTGACAGAATAGACCATTTATGTCCTATTCTTGCTTGTCAAAATGTCTGAACAGGAAAATCCTCTGTTTTCTCTGTACTCGTGTTTTTGTCCCTATATACTTCAAATTTTCACTCCAAGAATAACAAGATTCTCTTTACAGAACATATATACATATGTGCAGAGCCTGTTTAGATCATGAAATTTCTTTATTGGTTTAGCTTGTTCATATCATGGATTGATGGTACAATGGATAGGTAGGTGAAATGAATTCTTACTGTTTCATAGTACTATCTATCTTCTATTCCTTTCATTTCTTGTATATATATATTTACTCAAAAACAAACATATCAACTGTTACTGAACTATATGATAAGTCAGTATATATAACAAAAACATGACAATATATCTTTTGATAATATAAACTAACATAAGAACTTGAAAGAAGAATTGAGAAGATATATATATATATATATATATATATATGTGTGTGTGTGTGTGTGTGTGTGTAGATAGTGAAGAGAAGAAGTAAAAATTACCAAAGCAAGAAGCAAATTTCTTGGACTATGGTGCTTTTCCCAGTCTCTAGCCTTTGCAAACTCTTCAAGTTTCTTGGAGAGTTCCTTTATACTAATCTCACTGTTTCTCTTCTCTTCTTCTTCTCCCATTTTTCTTTTTTTCTTTTTTTTTTTTTTGTTCAAACCTTTACTCTCTCTCTCTCTCTCTCTCTACAATGAGTAGAAATCCGGCTTCTCACTGGGATTTAAAGATTTCTTTTTTTGCAGATTTGGGATTTCAAAAGAAAGAGAGAGAGAAAGAAAAGCAACTTCAAATTCACAGTAGGAAAAATTCTGCCACCATTTTTTATTTTAAGACATGGGATTCTCATTCTTTACAACGTACAACTCATGCAAAATGGCCAACTTACTTATAATCTCTTTTCCTTTCTTTTTCATCACTTTCGGTTTATACCCAATTTGAATGGCAAGCTACATTGTCCCGTCTATTCAACCTGTATTTTTTTTTATTCATTACTCCATTATATATATATATATATATATATATATATATTGTGTGTGTGTGTGTGTGGTGAGAGAGAGAGAAAATTGTTGGGACGGCCACTTCATCAACTATTCGAATAGTAATGGTTTACTTCATAATATATATATATATGCTTGCTCCTCTAATTATGGTTTTTATTTATGTAATATATTCATATTATAAGTTATCTTCAAAATGATGCTTTTATGCTCGTTTATTATTATTATTATTTTAATTTTAAATATTTGTTAAAATTTTATTGACAATTTTTTTTAGTATTATTGCAATAATTTGTTTTAAAAAAAATAAAGTGTACGAGAATCTAGGATTTAAAAATAAATTATGTAGGATTTAATGTTTAATCATTATTTATCACCAAAGATCTACTTTGATTATTATAATTATGAATATTACTTTATTACTAAAAGGAAAATTTATTTTTATTCATTTTAAATTAAATTGACTTTGCATAAAAATAAATCTTGTAAAAGTTAGTGCAGCATTTATATGATTAATTCCGATATAAATTTAGTTAAAATGTATTTTTATAGTTTATTCTATATATAATATATATATATATATATATATATATATTTTTTTTTTAATATCTTAATTTATTTTTTTAGTAAAATAATGAAATTGTAAAAGATATTGTATTCTTTTTTTAAGTATTAGGAAAGCTTGTAAGGGAAGTATATATTTTTAAAATATGAAAAATATAATAGTAATAATAATAATAATAAATTGTATTCTGAACCGGGTTTTAACCATTTGAGTTTACCTAAGTTGGGACGGGTTCGGATCCTTATTTTTCATCGGGTCCTTTGACGTGTTTAATGTGGGCAGGATCCGCATTGTCTAAATACTTGTCAAATAAAACCCTGAATTACAAAAACAGTTATATTTCTTTAAACCCTAATTAGCACAAACACACTGCGATTGTGCTATTGCTCCAGAAAATGGTATGATTTCTCTACCGAGTCTGATTTTATTTTTGGAGTTTCTTTCATTTTTTTTATTTTTTATTTTTAATTCTTGTGTTGGATTTGTAGCCTTTCAAGCGATTTGTTGAGATCGGGAGGGTAGCTCTAGTCAATTATGGCAAGGACTACGGAAAGCTTGTTGTTATCGTTGATGTTATCGATCAGAATCGAGTAATTCCTTTCAAACTAAATGATTTTTCTTTTCTTTCTGTTGTTGTTGTTGTTGTTGTTAATGTTTGCATTTTTAACTGCGAGGAAGAAAATGTGTTGGCAATGTGGGTAAGGAAAAAGTGCTCTCTAACCTCGTGCAAACTTGCATTTCTTGAGTGATTGGGAATTGAATTTTCCAGTGTCAGAGGATACTGGTTGAAAGTATTCTAATTTAGTAGTTCCAGTTGTAATGGCTATAAGGTTTGTGTAAGAAGGCTTGTTTTAAGTCTTTATGTGCTACTCTTGCCTTCTAAGTAGTCTGATGGTACTTTTTCTTTGGTAACATAGTTTGGGAAGGTGGAGAGGTGGGGAAAAGTTTATTGTTTCTGAATTTAGTTGAATTTAGTTCAATTTTTATGCTGCAAGATCGTTTAAGATGTGGAAGTTTGATATATAATACTTGTGAGCTTCTAGGAGCAGTTGCTCTGTTTTCATACTGTGAGGATTAGAAGTAGCGTATAGCTTTTATGGCAATTATCTATTAGTTATGCTGTCAAAAGATTGTCTCTAGGAAGCATTATTGCGGCATTGTCAATGTGCAATTAGTCATGATAATGATGAGTATGGCTTTCATTGGATGATTGAGAATGACTTGTTAAATTCTTCAATAGTAGCCTTTTTTGAGATTGGATATTGGCTAAATGTTTTAATGGTTTATTTCTCAAGATTTTTATGAATAGATACCCGGAGATTCTGAAATTTAATAGCCATTGTACTTAATTGTTCTTGATGAAACTGAAAATTCATCAGCAAATGCTACAAAATGGTGATAGTTATACTCACTCCATTTCTGTTAGTTTGTGGACTTAGATTATAATTCCTAAATTCATGTTCTTATTGTGTGGTTATGGATTAATCTAGATATGCCCCGGCAGCTCTTTAAGCTTACATGATAGAGTCAGCATTTCATTCATTAATATCCCTATTACCTCTAGTCTCAAATAGTTGTTGCATTTTGAAACTGAAGATTGACATTGTCTATGAAGGGTATAAATTATCCATGTTTTCAAAAATATCTAAAACTATTGTTTTGTGGGATTTACTCTTAAACATTAAACACTACCCAAAAGGATTTTCATTGGTTGTAATTATGCAAGTAATCCAAAGTTTTTAAGGAAAGCTCCTTTTTTTAGGCTCTTGTGGATGCCCCCAACATGGTAAGATGCCAAATTAACTTTAAGAGGCTTGCACTCACTGATATCAAAATCGACATCAAAAGGATTCCCAAGAAGAAAACCCTGATTGAGGCAATGGATGCTGCAGGTATGGATTATGCTTTCTGTCACCATGTAAATCTTTTCTCTTCTTAAGCAGAAGGTGGTTCTCAATTGTTGTGGGGATGTACAACATATAACAAACCTCCTCCTTGTGCAGATGTTAAGAATAAGTGGGAAAATAGTTCCTGGGGAAGAAAGCTAATTGTTCAGAAAAGAAGAGCTTCTCTAAATGATTTTGGCAGGTTCAAACTCATGCTGGCCAAGATCAAGGTTAGTGCCATAACTATTTTGCATATTTAGAATAACATTTTCAAAGCTTCTTTGTAACTGTTAATATTCATGTGCAGAGGGGTGGACTGGTAAGGCAAGAACTTGCTAAGTTAAAGAAGCAAAGTGCAGCCTGAACATAAGTTTTGTATGGCAATTCACTTTTGTAGCTGATTTGATGCATTTCAGACGAGTTTCCTTACAAGTTCTCTATAGAAGCAGATTTAAAGTATTGCATTCTTTGGTAGATCCTTATTCTGTGTAGTTCATACCTTTAAAGCAGATCTAATTATTATCTTACTTACTAGAGAAACACTATTAGTAAATGGATTCTTGACAATTCTGGAGTTTGCTTTATCAGTTTAGTATCACATACCTCATAATAACTTTTGAAATTGTGAAGTTTGAGTTTATAAATTACATGGGATAGACTAGTCCATCTCACTATTATTTGGAAGGTCCACAATAGTGCAATATATATATCCCAACATTTATTTTTCAAGACTTCTCCTAACAAAGTAACTCATCATTGGTTAGTTATTATGATGAGTTACTTTGTTAGGAGAAGTCTTGAAAAATAAATGTTGGGATATTAACTATCAACAACTACTTGGGAGAAAAAGTAAAGGAGAAAAAGTAATTTTGCAACTAAAGGTATAAATACTACTAAATACTCTTTGAATCATGTGCTGTTTTCTTTCAAAGAAATATTTTAACTTATTAATTAAGTATATGTATTCCAAAGTATGGCAATTAATGCATTACAAAACAAGAAAAAGAAAAAGTCAGTGGTAAGCATTAGTAACATCTATTGTTGACTACAAGGGCATAAATAACATATTTCGTTTCCCTTGTTAATAGTTTCAAGAAAAATTTTCATTTGAATTTTCAAACGTTTATATATATATATATATATATATATATATACCAAACAAACAGCTCTGTTCTATTCTGTTCTGTAAAAACATGGCGTTCAAGAATCTTCGTCTGAGTTATAAGGTACAAAAAACTCTTCTCTTTCACTCTCTCTCCTCCAAAAAACCCCTTGTGAAGAACATACATAAAGGGGTTGCCCAATCATAAAAAATCTTGAAAAAACATCTTCTTTTTTTTTTTTTTTTTTTGTTTGTGTGTATATATATGGTTTTATTTTATTTGAGTTTTTCAATCATTTCTGTGATCGATCAGATGATGTTACGGCGAGGTGGGAAGAAGAAGAAGAAGGAGGAGCAATCGTGGATGATGCCTGGTGTGTCTCATGGATATCATGTGGTTGAAGATAATAAAAATTCACCATTTGTAGATACTGATAAGGTGGTAGCTCAAAGGGAAGACATTGAAGAGCACGAGTTGTGGTTCTTTGGAGTTTTTGATTCAACAACTGCTGATGGTGTTAGTCATTACTTGCAGACACATTTTTTTGACAAGAACAAACTCAAAGAGGTAACAAATACATTCAATTCCAAAGAAATATGAATCTTGGAAAAACAATTTCTTTGATGATCAGTTAGAATGATTTTAATCAATGACTCAAAACACATCATGGATGGTACTATTCATGCCATCAGAAGGCAAGATTCCTTTTGTATTTTGTTTCAAAAAAGATTTGTTTTTTCTACTCCATTCTATATTTTTGTTGTACTTTTTGGAAATTGAAAAGTGGTTGACAAAGAGAGAGGGGAGGAAAAAACTAGTGTAGCATTTGAAAAAGTCAATAATTTTTAAAAAATAAATTAAGAATTATATATATACAATAAAAACAGCATAAAACTTTTGATTTTATGTCTGTGATGTGTGTGTATAGACACAGATGAGAAGCAGAAGCAAAGAAACAATGAGGAGAGCACATATGAATGCAAGAGCAAAGGTGAGAGAAACAGAAGAAGGTGAGAAGTGGGAATTGGGATCAGCATCTGCCATTGTTATTGATGGTGAGAAAATAGTAGTAGCTGATATGGGTGAATACAAAGTAGTTGTTTGCAGAGATGGCAAAGCTTATCAAATCAATAGAAAACTGCAGCAAAAACAGCACAATAATCTCAGAAGACATTGGTGTCGTACATTCATCCCAGGTTTTTCTTTTATTTTTCCCTTTTCTAATGATCCTACAACGACTTCAATTTATTATTAGCTTACATGCGTCTTGAAATTTCTTAATTATGATATATTTTTTAGGGGCTTTTCGTAAGGTTAAAGTGCGATTAATAGGTAGAGAGTCGGGTTATACAAGAGCAGCAAAAGCTAGTAAAGTTTCAGAAGTGACTGTTGGATATGAAAGAATAGACAGAGATACAGAGTTTGTGATATTGGCAAGTATTGGCATTTGGGAGGTAAAAAAGCTAATTGATTTTTGTTGAAATTTTACTAATAGATGATGGTGAAATAATATAGATTTTGTTGTTTTTGTTGTTTTTGTTGTTTGAACAGGTAATGAAGCATCAAGAAGCAGTTAACCTCATCAGGCACATAGAAGATCCACAAGAAGCTGCTGAATGCTTAGCTAAAGAAGCTTTGATTAGAATGAGCAAGAAAAATATTTCTTGTTTGATCATTAGATTTGATTGAATGAAAGCTGCAATTGTTTTAGGATTAGCCCTGCCCTGCTTAATTTACCTAAAACCCATAAAAGCTGCTGTAAACATCGTAAACTCCTTTTTGTTCTCCCAACCCCAAAGAACAGGGGAAAAAAATACAGAGAAAGAGGCAATTCATTTTGAACTGTTTTCTGTGGAATTTAGTGGATAGTATTTGGATGGCACTAAAGTAAAGAATGCAATGATGACAATTAAAAGGATAAAAGTCAATATAAGCTCAATTTTCATGGTGGGAATAGGCTTCCCCCACCAATGAGAATATATCATTCATTTTCTAAGTCTAGTGAAGAAAGTACCTCATGAATCATGGCAACTTTGAATGGCCAATGGCCAAAGGATTTCCCGTTCGTTGGATTCCACAATACTTTTGTTTGTATCATTGTGTGTGCATATGCAAATATATATTATATATAATATATATATATAATACAAAAAAGGGATTCAGGGGAAGAAGAAGAATGCTTATCAGATATACAGGAGGCTATTGAGAAAAAAATGAGGACTTTATATTTTTCTAAGATAAAAATTGATGGAAAGAAAACAAAGAGAGTTGAACATTTCTTTCCAATTTCAAATTAAATTCAAATAAATGATGTTAAAGTTGCAGCACAACTACCTATCTCTATTGAAGAAATGTACAAGGCTATTTTTACAGCATGACAAGGTTCAAACAGAACGAATCGCCCTATTTCAACAAGTAAAAAATTCACTTCAACAATTTTGACATTCTTAGGTTGTCGTCAGCCTTTTTTCACTGGTCTTGATACGAAAAGGCGACAGCAAAGAGAAATGGCGAGAAGCTGCAATGGAATAAATATATATATAAACTCTGTTCCAGTCTCATATATGACTATGTACAGAAAAGAGGCACAATAAAGAGGACTTACATTTTTGTGAAGAATTTCCTGAAATTGGGGTATCATCTTCTGAAATTAGATTCTTCAATGTATAAACTGCAACAGATACATTTAGTAAACAACTGATATATTTGAACAGAGTTAAATGATAATGAGTTTAACCACTATCCACAGCTTCTGTGTGTAAAAGTATCAAACCAATCTAACATGCATGAATTCAAAATACAACTGCCTTTTTTGTCTCTAAATATGTGAGTAGTAGTCTCTATGTGCAGGCATTTTTCATAATCACTCCTTGGGATTATTTTTGCTTCAGACAATATCTCAGAGTTATATAACACACTTTTGGTTTCTTAAGATTCACTTGTCAAAGTTGAAATATCTCTTTGTATTTGGATCTCACGACATCCATTCCTCAGTGAACATGAGCCAAACTTGGCTACTTTTGTAAAAGACTTAAGAGGCATTCAAAACTTAAAATAATTCATTTAGAAGAAACATAAATTATGAAAATGCACTTTTCTACTGAGAGCAGTACCTTCATTTGATGCAACACTTGTTGGATTATTCTGCTGCAGAAGAGCATTGGTGCTCCCACTCTCTGAATCAATGCTCTCATCACCTCCAAATGAGTTATGGCTTTTCTTTCCGAACTTCAGAAGCCGCCTGAATCCTTTTGATGATTCTTTTCCATGGTTTTTTCTGAGCTTCTGAAATGCTATCAATTCTGTAAGTTATATCATTGACTGAAGCTTCCGGAATGCTATCAACCTTGTATTTTCTCTTAACACATATGCTTTGGAAGTTGACATCATTCCTGGATATAGGGAGTGCTTTACCATAATCTGAGTTTCTAGTGGTGGGATCTTCCAGTGAGGAGACACGTGCATATGGAGCCTGGTAAGGCTTTTCAGTAGAATTGTTTGACAATTTCTGAGAGTCCACTGTATGATTTGTTCTCTCCTGATTATAACAATTTCACATCAAGATTTCAACAATGTTAAAGACAATCATAACCAAATTCAGCTCATAACATCAAAAAAAGGAAACCAGTTCAATGTAAACAAGAGTTGGATAAAGAAACTTCATATAGAAGAAGTCCTTTATCCTGCTCATTCGTAATTGAACCAAGATTTTGCCAGGGATGATTTCTTTTTGTATAGCTCCAAGGTTCAGGATGGTCATTATAATTTTCTTAATTGTAGAATCAAGATAAATCATATAAAAAAATCTTTAACTGAAAATACTACCTCATGGGGAGTTGATTGTTCTTGCTTTTGTGCAGGCAAAATATCTCTTCCATCATTGGGGGATGGTGGTGCGCGCATAGATACAAACGCAGACACCACTTCAGGTTCCTCTATTTTGCCATGATTATGAAACTGCGAGTTTTGTACTCCATTATCTCCAGAAGCATGTGCAATAGGAACAGAAGGCTTGTCATACTCTAGCATGACAACAGTTTTCTCAACAATTTGATTATCATCTGCCTCAGCTGGATTTGATAATTCAGTATTCCCTAGGTAAGGCTCAGAATGTTCAGAAGTTACAGAAGGTTTAGCCTCATCCAAATTTGGAGACTCCCTCCCAACTGATTTGTTCTGGATCACATCCGCAGGGCCCTTGGGAGTTCTGATCTTCAGTTCAGGAAGAGATGCGGCCTTGCTTTTATCAAGATTTATTATAGCAGATATTTTCTTGCTGTCAGGCCCCCCAGACTTCTGCTTTGTTACAGACTCAGATGTACGTCCTTTTGTTATAGTTGCAGAATGTTGGCCTACTGTCTTGGGCTCTGATAATCTCCTAACCCGTGCCATGGAAGTCTTTGACTCAGGTGTAGAAATGATACTCTTTCTTCTGCTCAGGCAAGGACGAGACTGATCGACTCAATCTATTTCCTGGCAAGAGACTACCTTCAGCAGATCTGGTGGTTTTCGAGACAGAGGCTTTGTTAGAACCATTGGAACCGAGGGAAGTTCTTACTTTTGACCTTTGCAAAGGAGATGAAGAACCAGGTTCCACATCACTAAACTTAGACCCTCTATTAGAGATGGGAGAAAGTTTCGTTGGAAGCTTCTTTTGCTGCTGTATTGGGGTGGTTGAACCACCAGCACCAGAACTTGCTCTTGCAGCAATCCTCTTTTGCCTCTGCAACTTCAGAGCTTCAAGGCGTTTCAAGTCTGCCTCTTCCTGTAAAGAAACATCTTCTTTATATATTATAAAATTAAACACTGCTAAAAATAAAATGTTACCCAAAAGAGGCTCAACAAATGACATGAAAAGTTTAGTCACCATAAGCCAAAAGATTTACCCCAATGATTTACCAACAAACCCAGAAGCTATTATGTTGATTGTTTTAAGACTAGATCTGCATAATGTAGGACCAGCTGTATGGCTTAATTTAATACTAGCAGTCAAACTTAGACATGGCTATGAGATCCTAACAATATTTCCTAATTGTTTTAATGCTTCAGCATGATTTCTAGAAGTCATACCTTCTCTTTTTTCATCTTCTGGATATCAGCTTTGAAGGCTCTTAACTTGTCAGCACGTGCTCGAGCATCTTCCATAGGACTCAACTTCGATGGTTTTCCTTTCCGTATGGGTCCCCCAATCCTTCTCTTATCTGCAGTTACTGAATTAACTTTTGCACTTCGGCTTTTCTCTGATTTCTTGGCGTCAGTCACAGTTTCTTTAGTGTTTTTTACCAAAACAGAGCCTTCATCATACTCCAGCATTTCATAGTCCAAAGCGGGATCATACCCTGCTGAGTTCTTTTCCATGCCACGTTCTGGCATCATGCTCAGGTCATCTGGCTCATAGCTGACCATACCAACATCTTCTGGCTTCTGATAAGTTGGTGGAAACTCAGAATCCATATCAATAGGAGTCCTGTCCGCTGATCCTATTTGATTCAACGCCATTGACCTTAACGGGACTATGAAGGACTCATCAACAATATCATGAGATGAAGCTCCACCCACCTTATTGCCGGCATACTCAATTCCAGTAACCGCAAGTGGATCAGATGAATTTCGCAAATATGATTGATCTTCTCGACTGCCGATTATGAAATCATCATTTCCATTCTTGAAACCCTTCTTCCATTGTCTCCGTAAGATGCATATCCATTTGAGAGTTGATTCCCTTAACATGAGACCCTGCTCCAGACAGCACCATTTCGTCTTTAGATACCCTGAGCTTCCGAGAGACATTTCCATTCGCTTCATTGATTGCAGTTAACCTCCGATCTCCTACATCATATGAATCTCGTCCACAGAGGGCTAGAGGATCCTCACTAACAGAATTTTGTCTTCTTCTCACCTTACCATCATTTTCCATTGTGAACATACTGTCCTTTGCATGTTGATTTTCTTCATTAGCACCACTCAATAAAAAACTTTGAAATGCTTGCCAATGTCCTCCTTCGGTTTCTTTTGCATTAAAATTCTCTCCTATCTCATAGTTTGATTCACCTTTGGTCTTTGAATGACTGCCTTTTCTTTTTGATGATTCTGCAGTGTTGTTGGAAATCATATCAAGATCATCAACCTTATCTTCACCTTCTGAGCCAGTTTCATCTGACTCTGATCCTCCTCCACCAGGGTTTTTTGCTGCAGAAGTAATATAATTAATGTTACGGATGACCACCCTGCCCGACTGCTTTTTACTGGACCATCCTGATTTCTGTCGTGATGCTCGACTTTTTGAAGCTTCCTTATCCAATTTAGAACTATCCATTGAAGTGTCACTGTCCCCTGAATCTGATTCCTGGCCATCTCTATCACCCGCGGACTGCCTTTTCTTTCTTGTCTTCGGAGTTGCATTTGGTTGGGCATCCTCCATTGGTGAATAAGGTGGCTGATAAAAAGGAACATTTCCAGGAAAAGCCTGATAATATGGCATTCCTTGCACAGGATATGCTGGATATATCGGAAGAGTCCCAGGTGGACTATGCATGGGCCAGGCTGGGAAGGCCGGATGAGGAAACTGACCTTGAAAATATTCATGTTGACCAGTTGGGGCTTGGTTATTAGTTGCCGCCCTATCACCTAGGCTCCAAGTAAATTTGAATGATTATCACAGAATGAGAAGGAATTAAGTAGAAAATATAGTACAGAGACAGATACATACATACATATAACAGGTGGCCACAAAAACTTGTATAAATATAGGCACACGGGTGTGCGCATCTACATTCTATATGAAAAATGTGAGTAGATGAAACAACAGTTAAACTATAGACACAATCTGGGATTGATAATGTGATGATATTACATACAATTATCATCATATGGTGAACATATTGTTGAAACATTTCAGCCAAAATATACTACTAAAACTAATTAGTCATAATTTGGCCAAGCCTGTTGGTTAGAGAGGTTTCCTTGAAGTAAATCAACATTTCGCATTAATTCAGATGTTCTAGAATCAAGTAAAATTAGACTACCAAATTTCTCAATACAGATATCAGATGAGGTGGTAAAATAAGTCGCCAGAGTTGGGTGTAAGTAACTATTTAGAACAAAAAAAAAAAAGTTAAAAAGAAGAAAAGAAAAGAAAAAGGATGTAATTCAATCCAATTGGAAGAGAGACAAAATGATGGACTAAAAAGTAAAAATATCTAGATAGATCACTACCTGCATTAATGTCTACCTCTGATTTCTCATTATTTAAGTCATTTTGTTTGTTTCCCATACTAGCTAGCACAATGCCAGAGCCATTCATGGCAGAAAAGTCTGCTCTGCTAGACATTGCTTCAGCTGCTTCAATTTCAACCCACTGCCCAGTTTCATGTTTTTTCTTCCAGAGATCAACAAATCTTAGGCATGCATCCCTATCATATAGAGTGGAGTTAATTTAATCAACAAGATGAAGATCAAAATGCACATTTTGAAGCTAATGATACCACTGTCCACTAATTAGCTCTCCCTTTTTTTTCTTTTTCTTCCTTTTTTTTTTTTTTTTTGGGGGGGGGGGGGGGGGGGGGGGAGGTGTAGGGTGGTGCTACACTGGGTGATCACAGTGCGGAGAGAATGAAGACAGTGACAAAGAATGCTGCTTACCTTAAACGCACTGCACCAAAGCAATCAGCAAATGATACAAGGGGCAGCAAGTGGTCAATGTCAAAACTTGCAGCAACTGCACGAGCAAATGCCATTCCTTGCTCCTTCTTAAGCATGCTTTTGCGTGTCTCCAGGACTTTGAGGAGTTGAACTCTAGGTAAAGATGTAAACCAAATATTATTAAGGGTACAACTCCATCCAGAACATTAATACTGGTTAATGTTGCTACCATATTAAAAAGGTATGCTTAAGTATTGCAGAAACATATGGAGAATAAAGCACACCAGAACCATAGAGCTAAAACATATCGCCTTTCCTTTCGTTTTGAAGTTAAGTTCTTAGTTTGTGCATTTTAAGATTGGCCAAACTTTAATCTTTTGTATATATCCCTAATTTCAAAATTGGATGATGGAACACGTACTCTATGCATAGGATCAAAATATAAGTTTTGCTTAAAAACAATTAAGAACTTTAATAAGCATCTAACCTTGAATTTCCCTCCTTTGAGCATTAAGCATCTAAAACATATCGCCTTTCCTTTCGTTTTGAAGTTAAGTTCTTAGTTTGTGCATTTTAAGATTGGCCAAACTTTAATCTTTTGTATATATCCCTAATTTCAAAATTGGATGATGGAACACGTACTCTATGCATAGGATCAAAATATAAGTTTTGCTTAAAAACAATTAAGAACTTTAATAAGCATCTAACCTTGAATTTCCCTCCTTTGAGCATTCACCATTTGTTTGTGATTGATGTGCTTCAGGCTACAAAAGAATAGAATGATTGTGATGACATTCTAGATGGCGTATTTAATCTAAAAAGTAAGGTTCCCAGCTACCTTGTATAAGACAATTGCTTTCTCTTCATTGGGGTCAGGTTTAGTTTTGTTACCTGTGCAAAAATTAGAAATGTGACCCAATGCATTGTTCCATGAACCAGAAAAAACATTTATTTGACAGAAAGAAAACTGGACTCAACAAGAGAAAACGAACAATTGAAGAGAACTCTGGAAAATAAAGCCCTCTATGCAATGTAAACTTAAATACCTACCATAATATACTACCAAGGACTTCCAACCACCAGTGAACAAGACAAATGGAAGAGACTACTAGAATAATTTACATCTCTAATATGCCAAAAACAGAAATATTTTCTCAGAGTTATACCTTCACCACCTCCGCAGGTTTAGACTGATGTTCTTCAATCTATTAGAACATGGGCAACATTGATCAATACTTGATTCCATATTAGTATTACTATAAAATATCTATAAATTAAACAGTTTACATTGCTTTGCCCTGTATCATTGTTGCCTTGGATTGAAATTGCTTCCTCAATCTGTAAAATCTCAGATTCTAGTGTAGACACCCTTTCCAAAATCTCCGGAGTGCTCACAAAACGTACAAACCTATTAGAAGCAACAAACATCAGTACACTTCTAATAACAGGGTGTTTATGGGAGAATTGGTGATATGTAGAATTCAACGGAGCAGAAAAATATTAGCCAGTGCTCCATGTTTTATCAATCTCAGAAAATATTAACAATTAGACTTTATCTAGGGTGGATAATTATTCATCAATCTCTTTCCAGCTATGAAAAAACAAAAAGTTGAAAATCTAGCTAGGTGCCTATGCAGTGTTTGCTTTGTTGACACATAATACAATTTTGATCCACTAAATAGCATTTCCCTCAATACATGAATGCATTTTCCTACATTCTCAAAGATTATGGAAGACAATCCAGGAAATGAGATGCATCAACATCCACGAAAAAGAAGATTACAATTAGGTCAACCAGGCGGTTTAGAAGTGTAGTAGATCAGCCTGTAGAGGTATGCCCAAAATATACTCATGAAATAGAGAATGGAATGTTGACCAGTACCACTTAAAGTGGGACCAAAATCAATTAAACAAGGAAAAGATGCACCTTCCAGACTTCAACAGAGTGTAAAGGAAGGTCTATTAATGCACCATTTCCATATCAACAAAAGCAGAAGTTACATCAACATCAACAATAACTCAGCATGTGTATTGTCACAACTCCCAGGTCACCTCATTATTGTAAACCCGGAAAGTAGTAAAGACCCCTTTGACATGAGAAAGAGTGAGACAGGAAAAATGACCCAATGACTAAAAATTTATTGCTGCACGCTAATAATTAGGTTAATGCAAGTATTGCAATAGGCTTCAGAAATTACACAAACCTCTCCACAGTACCCTTTGTAAACCAAGTTGCATCATTATCAGGGTCTGGCTCAAGCAAAATTGAGTAGCCTCCCTTTGCAATCTGATCCTGAGCAGTCTTCAGGTGTGCAAGGAAAGGATTCAACAAACCAGAGGCAATCTTCTCTTTCTTTCCATTTGCTATAATAATCAAATCACACCTGATAATACAAATCAATGAATCTTGTAACAGAAATATTTAAGTCGACAATGTGAGAATATGGTAACAAATGTAGCTGTGGAAATGGTCTTGAATTGATCCAACCAACCCATAAAAATTCATGTATCCATATGAAATATGCATAAACTCAAAACAAGCAACACCTCAACTACCACCACTTCTCACTACATTAATTGCACAAAAGTAAAAAGTTTCTCAGAATTTATAAGAAATGATACGAAGAAGAAAAGGAGAAAAAAGAAAAATAACTTTCCAACACCATACAAAGAAGCATTAATCACTGACAAGTTTGGCATTGTATTCCTTTTCACAAAAAGGAGAATTAGCTTTAATTTTACTATATCATTTAGATAACCGGTGAAACTGACCCAGTCACAAAAAGATTCAACTCTGCCAATATTTCTTCCTTAACATACAACAAAGATAAAAAATGGAATTTCAGTAATCTCAACTTTTCCACTTACAGTCGAGAAGAAGACATGAGTCACTTGAAGCATACATAATGACAAAATTGAATACTTCAATGAATTAGTACACATCCAGATAAACTCTAAACTGGGCAAATTAGTCAAAATTCCAGAACAACCAAGAACAAGAAACCCATTAGCTGAAAATACTTGTTCCCCCACGCCATGAATCATCAATCACATTAAAAATATATATATTAAAACCTTCCGCCGGTTAGATTCGAATTTTTTCCTTTCAAGAAAACAATTTCTCAACAAGTCATAACAAACAAACAAAAAAACGTACCTAGTTCGAGTGGGAGTGAGGTGAAAAACAACAGAGTGAAGCTGAGTAGAAGACTTCATCGTTTGGCAGAGTCAAGTTTCACCAATGATATTACAGAGCTTGAATTTAACAACAATGTTAGATCTTCAAACTGGGTTCCTAATAAATCTTCAAACCTCCATTCTGTTTCCCAAATTAATGCGCAAATTCACAAATTTTAACAACATACCCCAAAAGCAAAAAAAAATTAAATTAAATTAAATGCATTGACTATTGGATCCACTCACACAACTTTTTACGACTCTCCACCAATAAACCACCAGAGAAGCAAAGCTCGACAATCAAAAAGATATCAACAAAGCTCAAAACAGCCTTTAATGCCTGTTTTCCAAAAACATGCATTCCCTCTTCTCTCTCCCTCTCATTCGTATCTCTCTTTCTAGAGAGAGAAAAGGTGACTTCATTGGAAAAAGAGCTATAGATACAGCTGTGACTGAGTAAACACACACACACTTATATATACATATATAGTGAGAGAAAGAGTGTGTGTGTGTGTGTGTGAGAGAGAAAGAGGAGAAGCATCGGATACCGACGGGCTGAGTATGGAGGAGGTGAGGTTACTGTGAGAATATTATAAAAAAATCTGACACAGATTTTAGACGTTGAAAAATCGCCTGAAATGTAAATTTTGAAACAATCAGGGCTATTTTGGGAATTTCGATATGTGATACGTTGTTCTTGGACCATGCAAAGAGTCTTTTAATAATAAAAAATAATTTAAACCACAAAAATCCTAATATAACAATAAATATCTAAATTTATTTTTATATACTAATAAATATTTATTATAATTTTAAATCTGAGACAAAATATCATAATAATAATAATAATAATAATAATAATAATAATAATAATAATAATAAATTAGTTGAATCAACAAATGTAATTATTTATTAATGATACAAATAATAATTTAAGTGACCACACATTGGATGCTAGACAAAACTCATACAAGATGCCCGACCACCGAATCCACAAGGTTATAATTGTCTTTTCAGTTTTTTTTTTTTTTTTTTGTGTTACAAAATTCTGAGCTTTGTTTGTCATTTTATTATAGTGCTTTGGAATTCTTCATTTCTAGGAAACCCCCAAAAATAATGTAATGTCTGGTTTTATTCTATGTTCAAATATCTAGGGAGGTGGTGGTTGTTGTATTAGGTAGGAAATTTGGGACATCAACCAAAAATATTTTCTTTTAAAACTTTTTATATATTTTTATTTTTATTATATCTTAAATTTATATACATATAATTTAAGACTAATATCACTTAAATATATATAATTTGAAGACTATTTATGCTAATTTTCTTATTATATATATATATAAATAAATAATGCATTGATATAAATACCTTGAGTTTTTTTATTTAACAGATAATTTAAAAGAATTTTTAACGAAATAATTAATATTATAATTTTTTTTATAGTTCAAGGACCAATTCTACAAAAAAAAAGTATTTTATGGACCAATAGCATCAAATTTTTATAATTTGAGAACTATTTATGTCAATTTGTCTAATAGTTATATCACTAGAATGTCATATGTATTAAAAATTATGAAAAAAAATAATAGTAAGAATTCTTTTTTTTCTTTTAAAAATATTATAGAGACATAAATATTAAAATTATTGTTTTAAAACTTTAAAATAGTGTTTATAAATTTATTAAATAATTTTGAAAAGTTATAAATTAAAAGATATTTTGTAGAAAAAAATTTTATAATAAATAAATAAGTTTTCGATACTTCTTAGAGGTCTCATAAAGAATTTATATAAATATATTTATATATATTTAAAATACTTATAATTTTTATTATATTTTAAAATTATAAAGTCTAAATTGAATAAAATTTTATAATAATCTATTAATATATTCCATATTATATTATATTATGGTCCGACTCCTACTTTCTTCCACCGCCCACAAAAATGGATTATTCTCTGCTTGTCTCCCCAATAAATAAATAAAAAGTGATATACACACACAAATATATATATACATATATTTTGAAACGAAGAAGAGAAAAAAATTCTTGATAATGGGTGAGATGATTATTTATTTATTGGTGTCTGATAATTACTTTTAAACCTAAATTAAAAAAATTTATTAAATTATTCTTTTTATAAATAAGGTTTAAACTCAAAATCTTCTAAATGAAAACTAAATTTCATTCATTTGAACCAACATGTTGATTAGATGATTATTGTTTTTTACAAAAAAAAAAAATATATATATATATACACACAAATATATATACATATATACAAATATGTGTGTGTCCAATGCATAGTGGTACTGTTCTATATACTATATAGAGACAGACAAAAGTGGGCAAATTCATGAAAACTTTTTTGGAAACAAAAAAAACTCTCCAATTACTACCTACAACTATTCTCAATTACATTCTTGAATTATTGCAACTTTTGTTTCTTGCACCAGAATTTGTCTTTTTTAACATTAAATTATTTGTGGGGTTTTGTGGGAGAAGGTAGGTAGGGTGGTTACCTACACTGCTACACATTACAAAAGGTTGTCGTTAAAATTAAGATTCAAACTTTCAGACTTTTTCCTATAAAATTATATTAAAAAAAGTAATAAATTATCACAATATTAATTTAATCATTTCTACGACTTCCTTTTGGACTAATACCAAGTTTTGAACATAAACCATCCACAAAACTGCCGGAATGTTTTCCTTTTTCTTTTTCCTTCCTTTTCCCTTTTCTTTCATCTTCTTCTACTTCAAGTGAATAAGAACTAGATTCTCCGACGTCTCCGCGACCGGCCGACAACGGCGGTGATGGATCATCATCATCGTCGTCGTCGTCGTCACATTCGTCATACTCAATTTGATTATCTTCGCTCCATGCTAAATTGCTATCTCCTGAATTATTAGAACTAGTGGCAGAATTAGGGTTGCACATCGATGATCTAGAAGATTCTGGAGAATCCGGTAACAATGAGGATAATGAGGAGGAAGATGATGATAATGGTGAGGAAATAGAGATATTTCCAAATCCTTGGATTTCTTTTGAAGTATTTATGGCGTTTAACCTAGCTTGTATTAGTGTTTCCCCTCCTTTTAAAAGTTCCAATACCCTCTTTGAACTCTTCCTCATGTTCATACCCCAATCAATCCTGCAAAAAAAAAAAAAAAAAAAAAAACATCGTCACAAACATCGTGTTATAAACAAATTCATATTATCCGTTTTAACTCATGAATTTCATTCATGTCAATCTTTGTCAATCTTTCACAAATTTAAAACGTGTTATTGAGTAAAGAATTTTATATCTTTCTTAATAACAACTAAAATCTTTTAAATGGACAATTTTATGTAAGATTTTATTACATTAGATCATAATTGGATCAAATCATATATATAATTATATATCTATATATATATATATATATGGAGAATGAAAATGTGTATTGTACCTATTATCATCAGTGTATTTGAATGATCCAAGTTCTTCAATAGCATCAATGAGTTCATCAAATTCAGCAGAAAATTCCTCAGGGCCATGGGAAAGAAGAAAATCAAGAAGCACCAATGATTTATAAGATTGTCTCCAATATCTCCAATCAACTCTACCCAACCTGCATTAATTCTATACATATCTTGGATCAAAATATATACATACATATACATATTGCAAAAAAAAAAAAGAAAAAAAAAATTACCTTTTATGAAGAACATTAACAATTCTCCTATAATCATCAACATTATATGATGCCTCAGCAATTCTACTCATTGTTCTTGCATCAGGACTGCATGGCTCAGTATTATTTGTTACTTCTTCAACCAACCTTAATCAAATCATCAAATATTAAAATAATAATATTTTCTCAAGTTTCTTTTTAATCAATCGATTTAAACAGCGAATAAAATAAAGAAATACTTACATTTGTGCTTCAGTAGTATCCGTCAACAATAGCCTTGCATCCTTGCACCTCTCATGGATGAATGAAATTGCAGTTTTCTTGATCTGATTAAACAACAGACTTACCATATATATAAATAATACGAAAGTTTGACAGCAACCATACATTAATATATATATATATATATATATATGTATATATAGATATAGATACAGATATAAATGCAGAAACTGATCAAAGAAAAATATTTTAGCAAGTAGAAAGAAGAAAAGATATGTATATATATATATATATATATGTATGTATTTTCCTAGACTTGGGGCCTAGTTTGGTTAAAAACATGAAAGTAGAAGATGCTGTGTTTTCCTAGTACATAGGATCAATGTTTGGAGGATGTTTCTCTAACTGCTGTAATATTGTTTTGGCCACAAAAAAAAAAAAAATAATAAAATAAAATAAAAATGTATATCCATTTGTTTTCCTTAGTTTCAGCTAACTCTGTTAAAAAACAAATACATTAGTATGATTTTGGGAACTAATTGGATGTTTTATTTCAACAATTTATTTCAACCCAACACTTGTCCCAAGTAAGAGTTTTTCTATTTTTACTTATGATTAAAAATATACATATATATATTGTTCTGAAGAATACCAAACTTCTGATGTATGAATATAAGTTCTGGCTGTGATGGAATTATTTATTTATGGAAAAGAAAGTGTTGTAATTTTGGGAAAATGTAATAAGAGAAGAAAATCACGTGCAATAACAAATTCCATTACCCAGTTTTGTTTCTTTGTTTTGGTATTATTACAGTAGTTGGCAAATGTGTAGAGCAGAAATCAGTAGGATGATGACATTAGAGAAAGAAAAAGATTACATATTTTTTTTTTTTGAGGAATTACAGCTATGAATACAATAATAATAAGAATAACAATAATACAGTAATTAGAGCCTCTTTTTTTCTTTATGTGATAATTGAACAAAAAACATAGTGAGGGAGGAGAATGAAAAGGGGCAAAAAAAAAAAAAAAAAGGGGGAAAAAAGAGAAAGGAGGTTGTTTTAAGGGATTAATCAAACTCAGTTAAAGTTTCTCATTTTCTTTTTCCCGAGCCGATTGTCAGCAGTTCAAAGCTTCTTAGGGTTTCGTCGCGGTGGTGGCCTCCTCCTCCGGTACCTCTTGTGGCAGGAATTCGCGTGAAAGACGACGACTTGGATTCGAATCCAGGCTGAGTTGTTCTTTGGTGGGTTGAGGATAAACGAGTAGGAGCAGTATTGTTACCTGAGCTTAGTCTGCTAACACGATTTTCATTATGTTCACCAGATGAACTTGGTCTGCTGTTTGGCATAAGTGCTCTCTTTGAGCTACTACCGTTCCGGGATGGACGTCTTTCAGAATCAGCTTGCTGGAAAAATGTACAAAGATGGTGGCATCATGTGTATATACATAGGTATATATCATTTTTGTAAACAGTAGGGGCAAAAGAAACTTAGGTTACTTACCACATCTTTGGATGAGGGAACATCATCTGAAGATCTATGCCTTAAGAGATCCCCATGTAAGCCAGCACCAGTACCAGAACCACTCCTTCGATTAAACGAGTCTGCAGCACCAGATAATCTGTCCTGTCTCACTACAAGGAAGACGTTGTCCGATTAAACATCCAGTCATCAGCAATAGATTGTTCATCAGTGAGAAAATGAGGGCACGAGTCGAAAAAAGAAGAAAGAAAATGATCACAAACAGTCTAAACAAGCCTAAAACAAACCGGGGTTCTTCTCTACTCTTTCCACAGATGGTCCTCCGTTCAGAGCTAATCTCCCAGTTGGCTGCAGCAGAGGATAAGTAACGTAGGATTGCATAAAATTCGTAACAAATACAAAAAACAGAAATCAATAAACAAAATTAACGTACTCGTCCTCTTGTGGAGTGCGGATACTTTAATAAAGTCCAGTCAAAGACATAGTCAAATAGATAACCTGCAAGAATGAATTACAATGTGTCAAAACAGAAAAGAGAATGAGAATGAGAATGAGATGAACTAGGTAGGTGAGCTTACCTTCCCGAACAAATAAGTCTCGGAAAAGTCTTTTGAGGTAAGAATAATCTGGCTTGTCATCAAATCGCAGTGATCGACAGTAATGAAAGTAGGATACGAATTCTGAGGGACAATATCTGCAGAGCATCTACAACAGATTTGTGAATTAATGCACCATTATGGAATCAACAAGATTGTTTGACCTCAAAATTTTAGAGCAGTCAGCATTAGGTTCAATTTTGCCTCAATATCTTTGGAACATCCATCAGACATGGAATTTCACGTACCTCAATAGGAGTTGACATCTTCTTCTCACTAATTTTATCATATTTCTGCTTCTTAGTTCCAGCTTTCAACCCCTGCCATGGAAGGCTAAAATAGAGAAACCAGATATTAGGAAACTTGTTCAAGGTAGAGTTGGGTGGTTAAAAGAAAAGAAACAGAATCAAGGCATCTCCGCTCACCTTCCTTTGAGAAAGTAGATTAGTACATAGCCAAGGGATTCCAAATCATCCCTTCTACTCTGCTCTGCAAGCAATTAAAGAGAGATATATTAGTAGGAGAACGATTTTTTAAACAATTTAAAACTCCTTCACCAAGTACAAGTGATTCACTCACCAACTCCAAGATGTGTATTCACACTAGCATAACGAGCTGTTCCAGTAAGATTTTTGTTCTCCCTGTACAAGATAAATGGACAAGCAAGGACAGGCAAATGAGAAGCTGTCAATCATCGTAAAAAGACAAATACAAAACCAATCCAAAAAGAAAGTGAGACAAGATCAATGTCATTTGAATTTCATATCCTAAAACTTTTCTTCTTTGTTTTTGTTTTTTTTTTCTTTTGTAGCTAAATGTGTTGAAAGAATATCGAGAAAATAAGTTTCAGGCAAGGTGTCCAGAGTTTGATAAGTAAACTGAGGTTAAAGAGTAGAATTTTGGTAGAAGCATAATACGATAAAGATTGCTAGCTAATCCTGGAAGAAAGCTACTTCTTAAAAACAAATAAATTCACATCCAATACCTGTAAGGTATGTGTTTATGTGTTTGGAGATCTCTATACTTTTTGGCCAGGCCATAGTCAATGACATATACCTGCTAAAAGAACACAGTGAATAAATAATTTCAGATGTAGGACATTGAGTGTCGAATTTAACTATCACCAGAAAATAAAATGTTATGGGAACAAAGGAAATGGGAGATCAATGATATGTATGATGAGTAGGTTCATGGTCAAGACCATCTCGAAAAAGAAAAGGAGGAAACCCTGTAATTGTTCTACCACTCAACCACAAAACTTATGATGCTGTTAAGGGTGCAAGAATTAGAACCCTTATATTGCCCAAGTCACAAGATACGTATTACATCAGTGATTTATATGGAAAAATATCAGACCTATAGGTTCTGCAAGTAGAAGAACATCCTTCTCAAATTTGCATGTCTAGATTTTGTGCCATCTACTTAAGAGCTGTAAATAACTAACTCGAAAACTAAGCTAAAGAGATCATACAAACTATCCGGTCAGATCTAGAACAAGTGTTAAACCAAAATTGCCTCAAATAGTAAACTGATGGGTTCTTCTTTCTCTTAACAAAGTAAAACTACAGAGATGCTCCCATTTACAGAAACAGTGACCATATAATGAAGATACCTTTCATAACCCCTAGACCAAAGAAGGAGGAAGTACAGATGGATGTTTTTCTTATAGCTACTTTAGACCTGATCAAGTAAACGTCTCAAAATAATTCGCAAGGACATATATTAATACTTATTGAGCAAGTCCAAATGTCTACAAGCAACAAAGCGTCATGGATATCCCAAGCTGCACAAGAACAGTGGAACTAACCTGATTTGCTTTACGCCCTAAACCCATTAAAAAGTTGTCTGGCTTGATATCACGGTGAAGAAACCCTCTAGAATGCATGTATTCAACTCTGTTGATCTGAAAGATAAAAATGAAATATAAGTATAACAGCAGAAATGAAAAATAATAATAGTTATAGCAACACTACTTTTACATATTAAGTACTTACCAATTGATCTGCAAGCATTAAAACTGTTTTCAGAGAGAAATTTCTATTGCAGTAGTTAAACAAATCTTCTAAACTTGGCCCAAGAAGGTCAATAACCATAGCACTGTATTCGCCTTCCACTCCAAACCATTTAAGGTGGGGAATACCAGCTTCATTGAAAAAGAAAGAGAGAGAATCGAGAAACATAAGTAACTACAAAACAACTAAGGAGAACAAGAAAAGAGAAGATTTTTATACTCACTTCCTCCCTGAAGAAGCATATACAACTTTGATTCGTAGTGAAGCTGCGGATGCTTAGTTTTAAGTGGTTCCTGGAGGACAGGAAATTAATGAACAACAAGCATAAACCAGAAAGAAAAGAAACAAAAGGAAAAAACAAAAAACTTCAAGCAACAAAAGTAGAAAAAAGGTAGATTATCTGTATCTAAAAACATAACCAAAGACAACTTCAAGGCAAAATTCAGCATGATAGTTGAGAAAAATAACCTAGAAAGTCCATAGGATAACCTTAACCTAAAATTTTGTAACCTAGGGCCTTTTCTCAGTTTCTGAAGCTTTTTCTTTTAATCCAAAAAAGAGCTACACTCCAATATAACTTTCCAAAACATTTCTCTTCTACAAATTTCTGAAGATAAAATTATTAGTGGAAAAAAACTTATAATGCTCCAAAAAGCTTCGGGCTGATCAAGAAAAAATGTTCTTATTTAAAGCAGATCAAATTTCAATTTTTCCAACATCCCGTACAGAGAATTAAGCTATAAAATAATCAACCAAAAGCTACAGCAGATCCAAAAGAAGAAATTTAACAACCTACAAAAGGCATGTTAGGTTTCATTGCCTTGATAAACAAAAAAATCCTCCACTGACAAAATTTCTTAACCTGTCGAGAGAAATCTAAAAGAACCAAACTTTATTTTGGGGGAAAAAATATACTCACAAGCTTCACAGCAACTTCATCTCCTGTTTGTACATTTACTCCTGAAACAAAATTGAACTTTCATTAGAGTCATCAAAAACAACATCCTCAAATCTCCTACCATTAAATTAGAGGAAAAATAAACGATTCTCAGGCATAAAAAAAGGATAATAGACAGAACTATATATATATATATATATATATATATATATATATATATCAGGCATCGCATTGCATCTCATACATAAAGACAAAAGCCTGAACTAAATACAAGAAGACCATAATTACCCAGGTAGAGCTCTCCAAAGGATCCGCTACCAATCTTTCTCCCGAGCTTAAACTTGCCACCAATTACATGATCCATGATTAAATCTCCAAATGACTATCACCTTCCTTAGCAACCTTTTCCCTTGTTTCCCTTTGTTTTTTTCTTTCTCCGATTATAATAAGAACCCAGATTGTTCGGTCTGTCTCGATTTCACGGTTGAAACTGGAACACAGTTCACCTTTCTTCAAATAATTACACCTTCTCTGATCATCATCCAAAGCTCAAATCTTTATATAAGCCTCAGATCCACCAAAAGCTTCCCAAAATTAGGTCACAAAAATCCCTCAAAGGAGACCATTCCGTAGCTAGACAACAAATGAACTACAAATCCGATGGTCCCTAAAGATCAACTCTTTGATATATATATATGAAATTTGGGGATTCAAGAATTCAAAAAATTCCGCATATATATTACCTTTATACAAAAGAGGCAACGGGTGGAAGAAAAAGAAAAAAGAAAGCTAATTTTTCAATCTAAAAAAAATGAAGGAATAAAATCAATGAATTAAAAGTTAGCCTTCACAATCTACATCGTGGTGAGGAGGAGGAGGAGGCAGACTTCATTAAATCTGAAGAAGTAAGCAAAGAAAACAATGAACAAATAAAATTAGAAAAACCAGTTTGGCTTTTCATTAATTAGGTGACCAAAAACTGGATGATTAAAACAACTATACAGAAGAAGATTAGAGGAAAGGAATTTAAAGAAACGAAATCCCAGGGGAAATTTTTGGGTGTAGATTCTAAGAGGGATCTGTGTAAGAAATGAAAAAACACAGAGAAATTTTTTTTTGAGGCAGAGGAGATGATGAGAAGAAGGGAAGAATGTGTAATATGCCAAATACAAGGAAATGATGTTATCCTATTTGGTGTCTATTATATTATCTATATATATATATATATATATATATATATCCATACATATATGTTCTTTTATTTTTCTTTTCAAACATATGTTTGGACAACATCAAATAACAATTAGGTCATACAACTTTCTTAAACAAAAGAATAATTCGTGATTTTGGTTCCAAACAAATTTATATTTCACAAGTTTAGTCCTAAAATATTTTTTTTTTAATTTTTAAGGTCCCAAACCTTTTTTTTAAGTGAATAATAAAATTCCCTTGACGGATTATGTCAAAAACTTAAAAATTTAACGGTTTTTAAACTTAATTAATTAAAAACAATGATATTAAAATTCTTAAAAAAGACAAAACTAAAAATAATATTTAAACAAAAAGATAAAAATATCCTCACTTTTAAAATTTAAAATTTAAAAAATAAAAAATTTATTAAATTCTTCAATTTTTTTCGAATACAAATTCGATTTTTATGATTTTCTAATATTTTTAAACAAAAAAATATTAAAAAAAAAGAAAAGCACGAACATTTTTTTATTAATAATAAAAGTTTTTTTCCTAACAAAAATATTTTAATAAAAAGTTTTTTTTTATAAAGATTCTCTTTTTTTTTAATCTTCAGAAAATTTTGTTTGTAAGTGGAGAAAAAGAAGATTGACCAAAAATTTTTGATATTTTCATAGATTTTTTATTTTTAAAATTTAAAAATTTAAACATAAAAATATTTTTATCTCTTTATTTAAATATTCTTTTTATTTTTTTATTTATTTTTATATGTAATGATTTTTTTACCATTGTTTTTAATTAACTAAATGTAAAAATCATTAAATTTTTAGGATTTTTGACAAAATCCGTCAAAAGGATCTTATTGTTCATTTAAAAAAATGTTTGAGACCTTAAAAGTTAAATAAAATATTTTAAGACTAAACTTGCCAAATATAAATTTGTTTGGCACCAAACTCACCAATAATAATAAACAAAATTCTTCCTTTCTTTTTTTTGGGTAAACCTCAAAATTATTACATATTCAATGCATCATTGATAATGAAGGTAATAAAATTTAACAAAGTTAGATCATATAATAATTGCATTTTAAAAGTAAAAAAAAAAACAACTAAAGAAGAGATCTAATGACAATTATGGTAAGAAAAATTTGATCAAATAGTAGTTCCTAAGTATCAATCCCATCCATAGGATGGATGGACCTTAAAGTGAACAAATAAGAGAAATAATAATGATTAAATTAACAGCTACAATCATGTTTGTGGGTGTATTTGGTTTCAAGAAACTATTTTTAGGGTTTAAACAACAAATTGGTAGTTCAATTTATAAGATGTTTGGTTTTTTTTAAAAAATAAGATCTTTTTAGTATTAAAGTTTTTCTTTTAAATAAAAAAAATTAGAAAATTTTTTATTTAATTATGATTATTATTATTGGTAAAAGTGTAGACCTAATCCTCTTTTCAAGTCAAGAAATTGATTAGAAAAATTTCAAAAGTAAGAATATTATGGATCCAACTCATTAGAGTTAATTTTCTTGACTTTTTCTCAATCTTTCAATTAAATTACTTTTACGTTTAAATATTATTTTTCATATAAATTATTATATGATAATAACAATAATATATATATATATATATATATTAATGTTTTTTTTTAGTGAAGTGATGAACAAACCATAGAACATGACAATGCTTGTGGACCAAACCCTATTTTGTACAACTAAATTATTTTAAAATTTGTAGTCTTTGACAAATAGATTAAATATATAATAAACTACTAATCAATATTAAAATCAAGTTTGATCAATGACTTGGGAGGGCCAGACTTTGTCTCACCTTCATATACATACATACATATATTATATACATACATACATACATACTACATACATACATACATACATTATTAATATATATATATATATATATCTATATATATATATATATATATATTAATATATATGGCCTGCCTATTATACCCTCCTACTATGAGGAGGTGACCACTTACATATCAATAGATCCTATGAAAGTCTTTCCAAGGTTAGAGATAATAATGATCATTTTCTTTACTTTCTCCACCATGAATGTGTAATGGGATTGCTTCTTCTTTTTCTTTTCTTTTTCAAGAAAAGAACACAAAAAAGGGTTGTATAGACAACCTTGTGATCTTACATAGATATTAGACAAAAAATGACAAGTGAATATAAAAAATGAATCTTGTGTTGAAATAACCTGTTGAAATAAACATAAAATCGAAATTGGTAAAAAAAAAAGTTAAGTTAAAAGGAAAAACATTATAAGTTGCAAAAGAAAAATTTGGACAACTTTTATGTGTGTCCATATCTGGGATGTTGCTTTCACATGCTACCAAACAAGGAACAAATGAAAGAGTTGGTGACCCAAAATGAGCTAAGGATTGTCAATTTTTTCACTGCTCATGATAAACATATTCAATTCAATCCTTTTGTCCTAAAACTATTGTCCTTTATTTGTTTTCTCATTGCTACTACTTCACTAGAATATGACCTAACACTGATCTAAAACAGGAATCTCTTTCTTTCATTACCTTTTTCTCTTTTCTTTTCTCCTAAACATATACACACACACATTATCTTACAAGTTTAATCTTAGATGAGAACTTACCAAAATCCAGAACAAAGTTAGAAGAATATGAAACACAAGACTTACTTAACACCAAGAATGATACAGTTTTTAACAATTGATACGTCAATAAGATCTATTTTTCACTTACTGATAAAAGGGATCTCGAATGTTAGAAAAAGGGATCAAATTGGGTCAATTTATGCTTTTAAATATTAAGACTCCAATGAACTTTTTGGCTTCACATTCAAGACTACACAGAGCAGCATGCTTCATTACTTCACTTTATCCGGTGGTACATAAAGACAACAAAGCAGAGACACAACCATCCCAGAACCTTGCGTGAAGTTGGAGCCACATACTGATAACATGATAATGGATTTTTTCCAATCAACATTTTTTTAATCTTTTTCAAAAGAAAAAGAAACATATTCAAACATCATAACAAAAGAGAGAGAGAGAGAAAAAAAAGCATAGTGTCTTCCCCTAACTTTTCTTTTTTCAGTAGACAAAAGCTAGCTAGTACATCATAGTATGCAGAAGTAGCAGCAATATCATTGAACAAACTAACAAGTACAATGGTCTGAAAGAGAAACTAACTATATAGATGCTTGTGGGAAAGAAAACCTTTTTTTTTTTCAATGTATTACAGGATGTTTTGCAGATTGATGAAAAACATGTTTAGAAATGCACCAGTGAAATGGAGAAATAGTTGAATATGAAGTTTAATGGTGTGGTAAGTTTATGGAAAACGAGCTTGATGATGGTTGCCCTGAATGATCAAACAAGGTAGCCATCATCACGTAGAAAATCCCACAAAAAGTACAATTTTTTTTAGTGCCATAAAATGTGGAAATAGACAAATGATTTGCTAACACGAATGTCTACTAAGAATGTAGAAAATTGATATATTATTTGCCTCCATAAGAGGATATGTAAACATCCAGTGCAATTGCATGTATCTTTTTCATCAAACTGACAAAATTTCTCACTTTCACCCTATAATTATTTTACTTTCACATTCTATATATTTTGTTTTTATGATACTAAATCGTATAATTATTTATGATACACACAAATGTAAAACTAAATGTTCTAAAATCATAGGAAAAAGTAAGATTTTTGAACAACTTTCTTCAAAGTACAAACAATTTATTTTTTCTAAAATTGGCTAACCTAATACATAAGAAATAAATTTACCCCCATATCTTACCAAGTGTTTCTTAGGGTATTGGGAAGTTGGTTTGAATATGGAATATTGAAAATACCCTAAAAAGATAACTCACGTGATGAATACATACTAAATTGTTTGATTATTTGAAAAGATAATCATAGTTGTATAATTTAATAGTAAAATCAGGAAGCCCATCTCAATTAAGTCTTAGCAAGAATTAACTAGTATTAACTTGATGAAGATCCATTGACCCCCTTTGAGCACATATCTACAAGGCTAGACAACATCCAGTAATCCAAAGAGAAAATTCAGAAAACTGAAATTCTAGAGATTATGAAGGAGTTCTTCTCATCCTCAGACTACCTTTCTATGCATTAGCATAAAAGGGGAAAAGAATAAAGAATTACTGGAACCAATAATCCAAGAACTACAGCGCATAACATAGAAATAAGATAAGGAAGCAGGACCACCATGAGGAGAACAAATCAGTTGGAACAGGATTTCTTGCCTACCACCATCATGGTTAAACCACTATATGACAAGATAGTTGAAATTGGTTCAATGGTGGACTCAACTAGGCTGTAAAATGTCTAATAAAGACAAAAAATAAATAATAATAATTAAGCTCTGGAGCACCCGAACCATGTTAACCCTTGAACTTAACTATAGCTCACCAAATAAACAAATTGAACAAAGAATTAAGAGAAAGTAAGCAAGTAAGAATCAAATGATTACATACCAAGAAGGATTTGTGAATGTGATTTGAAGTAGCCTAATTCAACTGCTCTTTGACAGTGTTGTCCCAACAGCATAATACCATTGGATGTTTGCTATTGCCACAGAAAATGACCAATGGATCCTGTACATGAGCATGAACACCAACTTGCTTTTCCTGAATGACATAAGTAGGACATTGTCCTACCCAATTCAGTTGTGGCAGAATGCAGGCAAATCCTTCAACAGTTGCACAAGATAAGACAAATACCAGTTAACTTTTTTTTCAGCAGGCAAATGGTTAATAATTCCTTGGAAATGTATAATATGTATTAGCTACAGTTTAGGCTAGGGAATCCTACTCATCTGTGTGTAATGATTTGCAGTAGCTCCACAGATAACAACTTTCTGTTTGAGCTTCAGAATATCATTGCCATTGGATCCACAGATATCTAATATACACCAGAAGCAACAAAGGTCTGCCCCTCTACAGCATACCAAATTTTTGGAACAAACATATAACAATGGCAAAAACCTTCACCTATATCATCAATGTCACAGTTCTCACCAATAATCTCCACACGAGCAATCACCATTCTTGAAATGATGGAAGCGGGCATTATCTCTCACAATTATCTCCCTACCCACAACTTTTGATATGAATTTTGTGGCAGTATGGCAATCTACACATACACGAAGGTTCTTTGTGACACGAATTGTTGTGCCAGAGGGAGTGCTTATTATACCAAATGCAATTGCAAGCCTCTCACTGTGAGCACACAATGAATATGTCTTCTGTTCCTCATCAACATCATGTGTAACCTCACCTGTGTCAGGAACATAACCTTCACGTTCTATTCGTTCTAGGATATCTTTTAGAGCCTCATGGATTTGCTCATAGAGTGGATGAGACTTGTCTCCTGCCACAAAGGCATGCAACTTGTTCTTAACCTCAACCCAGCTGCAGGCTGGTTTCTTTCTCATGCCTTTCTTTTTCATGGTTTTTCTTAGTTTTGCTGCCTCTTTCCACCTTCCAGCAGCTCCATACATATTTGACAAGAGTATAAGCACCTATATTCTTGGGATCAATTGTAAATATTTCTCTGGCAACCTTTTCTGCCAGTTCAACATTCTTGTGGACTCGGCAAGCAGACAGTAGAGTGGACCAAACACTCTCTGTTGGTTTTATATGCATGTCAGAGATAAATTTGTATGCTTCCTCTAATCTTCCTGCTCGACCAAGAAGGTCTGCAAGAGCAGCATAATGTTCCAATGCCGGAACAATTCCATAATCTTGTGTCATACTGTTGAAGTATTTCCAACCATCATCAAGCCATCCAGCATGGCTGCAAGCAGTCAAAAGTGCCACCATAGCCACAGTGTTAGGTTTTTCTCCTGCTACAATCATTTTCTCAAATAACGATATGGCCTCACGAGCACAGCCATGCATTGCATACCCCATAATCATGGCTGTCCAGGAAACTGAATCATGTTCTTCCATATGATCAAAGATGAGCCGAGCAATCTTCAAGTTCCCACATTTGGAGTACATATCCACTAGTGAGCTAGCTATATATTTATTCTGGTAAAACCCCACCCTAGTGATGTATCCATGGAGCTGCTTCCCCATATGTAGAGTGGTTAAATGAGCACAAGCTGGTATTATACTTGAAAATGAATGTTCCACAGGCTTAATAGGAACCTTTAACATTTCCCTGAACAATTTCAAACCTTCATCAAACATACCATTCTGCACACACGCTGCAATAACTGAGTTCCATGAAACATCATCATGTTGAGGCAAGAACCAAAACAACTTGTATGAATCCTCGACACGATTGCAATTGGCATACATATCAATCAAACTACTTCCAATAAAGACATCTCCATCAAACCCATGCCTAATGGCAAACCCATGAACCTCCTTTCCTTTTAACAGATCAACATATTTAGCAAACATAGGAAGCAGAGTAGATAGCGTAAAAGAATCAGGCTTCAGATTAGCATTTCCCATTCCCCTCAACATGTCTAAAGCTTTCTCGAACCTTCCATTTTGTAAATTTCCTGAAATAACTGTATTCCAGGAGACAATGTCCCTCATAGGCATTTCTTCGAAAACCTTCCTTACAGCTTCCATTCCCAAAGATGCCATCTTTTCCCTAACGTTCCCATTACTGAAAACGTCCATTTCTCTCTTGTTATCATCATCAGAACGGACTGCCCCAACAATTAAATTATGTTCCTTTGATTCAGTAATTCCATCAATCACCTGAGAACCACCAAAATGTTGCAATTTCGCGTACATATTCATGAGCGCATTGCCAGTATAGAGATCATGAGCAAAACCAAGTCTTATAACACAGCCATGAAGACTCTCGCCGAGCCTTAAATCTCTCAAATATGCACAAGCTTTCAACACAGAAGGGAATACATTCCTATCCGGGATCTTCTCCGAAACCCTCATTTCCTTGTAAATAATCAAGGAATTGACAAACAGACCAGAAGAAGAGTAGCATTTGATGATGGATTTCCATGCCTTGGTGGGTTGCGGTGAGTCAATAGCATTGAAAAGAGTTAAAGATTCTTTTAGAAGGTTCAAGTTAGAGTAGATAGAGATTAACAGAGTATTTACAGTTGCTGATACTGGCACTACAGTTCTAATAATCTGACCATGTAATTCTTTGGCGTGGGATACTGTTCTGATTAAACCTTGATTTTCTATGTACGTTCTGAGCAGAACCTGATGGGAATTGTTCATTGGTTCTTCCTGGTTTCCTCTTGATTGAACCTGTTGAGATGTTCCAGTTCGAAGGAAAAGGGCAAAAGATTATAATGCTACTCAATCCGTTTCGGCGCCATTGCCACAAAGAAACCAATTTGGAGGACAAATTTGCCGCTCACCGATTCTCAAACTTTGAAATTGCGCTTGAACGCTCTCTACCATTGTTCTGGGTATTAATCATAGCATATATTTATGAGTTCAATCTTTTCAAGAGTCTTTGTTAACATCTTTTACCAGAATGAGAAGATTTCCAGATTTCCTTTTTACTTTTCATTTTTCATCTGTAAATGTTTATAAAATTGGACATAAAACAGAATAGAAATCCAGAACAACTCTTCCAAAAAACCAAAGAAAAGTCTGGCCAAAGATTGAAATTGCTCTCCCTCTCTCTCTCTCTCTCTCTCTCTCTCTATATATATATATATATATATATATATATATATTTATTGTATGTACATAAAAGAAGAAGAAAATGTCTGGAAAAAGAACATGGAAAAGAAGAAGAAGAAGAAGAAGAATTAGGGCATGAGTGGAGTACCTGAAAATTTAAGTGAGAATTGGTATTGCTATAACATCATAATAAGTACTATTCCTGTATTAGTAGTAAAGGTAATTACAAGAACTGACTATTTTGCAGTATTCTATAGCTTGACATGACAAAAATTACAGTATTTCATTGTCAAAAAAGAATCGAAATATATATACTACTTTTCAGGAATTAATTTACAAGACCAAAGATCAAAGCCAAGAGCAAAGCCAATTACAACAAACCCAAAAAAAAAAAAAAAAGAGGAATTTTAAAAAAAATTAAAGAAAAATGATCGGAAAGAAAAGGAGGCCATCATCATCATCATCATCATCATCATCAAACTACTTACACTTTGGGAGCACAAAAATGAAAAAGGGGCCGTAACAGATGCTATTCAACAGGGATGATGAACTTAAAATCCTGTTTAGTTCACTTGCTAAGTGGGGGTGGTTCGGTCATTGGCATGCGTTATGCACAAATTAGTGTGGGAGGTTCACGATTGTCCTGGTTTAGAGACTTCAAACCGTGATGGCAATAGCTTGAGAAAGCTACCTTGAGCTGGTTGTTGTTCAGCAGCAGACTCTGATTCCTCATCTGTAGTGTTTAAAACCAAATGATTATTTACGTTTTCCTTGCAGGCAAGAATTGAATACAGAAATGAAAGCGAAAAGACTTGCATAGATAACCCTCCATGATATATATAGAACATGGGGTTTCACAAGTTCTTTAAATTTCCTTCACTTTCTAATTTCTTTTCCGGGAAGGTGGAAGGAAGGAATGTGTTTGCAGGAGGTAGAAAAGCCCATAGTAGTAAAAATGTGTGTATTTGAAACATCATATTGAGGGGTTAATGAATTAAACAAGTATATCAGCAACAGAAAGACACATATATGCACCCAGTATATATGATAACAACATAGAGGAAAGGAAATCATACTGAAGAGGGATTTGACAGTGGGTCTCTTTGGTTTGTTGTTTTTCTTCCTTAATTCAGCTGGAAAAAAAACCAAAACATTCATAAGCATGAAAATTGTTGTAGAACAAAAACAAAAATATATCCCATATGGATACTTTAAGTGCCCATAGGAGATATTGTGAACAAAGATAATGAAAATATATAAAAGGGGCAAGACAAATTACTAATTCCAGGAACTTCATGGTCATTCACAATTTCGAAGTTCTTGTATGTGTAGCCCATAAAGTTGACATCCTTCGACGAGAGCATCTGCAGCAAGGAGGGGAGGTAACAGGAATTGAAGCAGCATGAGAGAAAACATATAGTATATAATTAAAAGAATAGGGGAGAAATGCTTCACATCATCAGTTAACAGCCAAAGTTATGCTTTTTATATTGCTTCTATCTTTTGTACAGAGAAGACTTTTAACAATAAACATATCAAGAGACATATTTGAAGAGAGTTAATCATCAGAGCAACTGAACAAAATGTTTTTCCCAAAAACTGCTTAACCACTTTAGCCGAATCTCCACTTAAAAGGAAGCTAATAGCAGGAATTTCTTTATTCTTTTCAAAAAATTTGGCCAGATCATTTCCTTTATCTTCACTATTGTCCACTTCGTGGCTTCACCTAATAGCACAAAATCTGTCAAGCTCATGCCTAATCAATCAGATGCATTATTCACTATAGAAGAATGAACACCTCTTCACAGAATAGCAAAAGTATCAGCTTTGATCATGTCACAAAAATGTGAACATAGTGGCATTCACAAACTAAATTATGAGAAAAACATAAATGAAGGCTAGCAGCAACAGCAGAAACAAATATTTTACAATAACATCAAATATAGATGGACAACATTCAATGACATGAAGGGAAAGGAAGCCTCAAGAACCAACCTTCCTCCATGGACCAGATTTTGCTGCTGTTGCCACTTGATTATCAGTCTGATCAACAAAAGAATAAATGTGAGATATTTTGAAGAAACATGGGAAGGGAAGGGGGCAGAAGACTTCAATGGTAACCACAATATCAGGTGGAAGAACATATTGTAACCTCTTCAAATTTCTCAAAATTTTGGGTATCCAACTCATCATTAACTTCAGGAATAAATGCAGCTTTCATTTGATATAACTTGTCCCATTCAATACCTCGGAACCATGGATGAGCCTGAAAATAACAAAACAAACAATGGTCACTCTGCATCTTTGACCTATCACATATGTAACTTTATCTTGGGGAAAAAATAAAACACCTTTATTTCATCAGCGCCTTTTGTTCCAAGCCTTTGTTCCACATTACATAATAGTTTGCTGATAAGATCTTTTGCTTCTGGGGATAGCTTTGCCTCTTCTGGAAATTTTAAATGCGTTCTCCAGTTTACTATCTGCAATAAAATGAAAGAACTAAATTACTGTCATGAAAAAGAAAAAAAAAAAAAAGATACATTCAAAGCAATATACTAGGAACAGAAGAGAAAGCATGGGCAGTGAGCAAATAATTAAGGAGTACAAAAATCATTGTTGTATTCTATTACAAATGTCTGTATCCTGGAATAATTAGTATATACATCACTCATGCGGTTCTGATTACTGAAATTCCCTAACTATTTAGCAAGAACTGGTCTTAACAGCCAATAATACAGGAAATAAGTGTTCTGTGCTAGTTGATCAGACAATTCTTTGCAGCACCTCAGATAAACTTGAGTCTGTAAAACAATTTTGGAGCTCTTGAAACTACATAAGGTTGGGACTTTTTAGGTCCTAGGAGTAGAGTTAAAAATCTTAAAATGACTAAGAAAACGTCAGAACTAGAATGATTGGAAATCTCAAACATAACCAATACAAAATACAATAAAATCCAATATCAACCTTCTAATTCATAGAGAAACTTGTTCAGATTGTCAATCAAGTGCTTCAATAAACAAAACGAGAAAATACAATAACTCTGCAAGCTACATCCAAAGAACTAATAAGAAAAGAAAAAACCACATTTCTTACATACTGTACTCAATCTATTAATTATTACCTTCCTACAGGTTGACATGGGTTCATCAGAGTAGAAGGGTGGATATCCAACAAGCATCTCATACATGATAGCACCAAGAGACCACCTGTGAAGAACCATATAAAGAATAAAGAAATCTCATTGGTATGCATAGTTCTTACTCTGAAAACTGAATGCAAATATATAAAGTACAAACCAGTCACATTCCATTCCATAACCCTTCTTCAGCAAAACTTCTGGAGCAATATAATCAGGTGTTCCAACGGTTGAATAGGCCTACATCATTAAAATTTGGACAAAGAGAACTCAACCACAATTCTGCATAATCTTCAAGATCCAGCATGATGGAAAAAGAATAATCATCTTAGATGAACCCTCTTGGATATTTAGGTAGCAGAAGATTAGTTAGCTCAGCAATAAAATTTGTAAATTGGATGTTTGTCTAAGAATTTTCCAAAGAATAGCACAAGTCATAATCCTGGATGTTGTTGCTAATTACATGTTGGAAAATATATGGGAAACCACATGGACACTTTTAACCTACATTAATGAGATAAAACCAGAAATCAGCAGACAAGGGTCAGACAGGTAGATAGCATGCCTTAGAAAGATAACAGCTCAACCTGTTAAATTTAGAGTAAGTAGCATAAGACAAAACTAAGATAACAACCAGAATTCGGAAAATTATAAAAGAAGCTCAGAATAACTGAAAATAAAATAAAAACTTGATCAAACCCCAGTGCCATTGTCAGCACTTAAAGCTAACCAATACTTGCTAATGCATAGTATCATATATACCCAGATATATAAACTGAGAGATGGATAAGAATAGAAGAAAAATATCAGCAGAGATGGCTTATCCTAAAATTTGACATCTTTAGGATTCACAATCATTGGAAAGGTACAGCAAAAATTTTGAAATCATGAAAGTTACAGCAGAAATCTTACAAGCATCCTCCTGTTCCTCTGCCAATGCTGCAGCTGCTCTTGTTGAGTACGCCTTGGTGCTGCAGGGCGACCATCACTTTGAAGAGCACCAGTAAGATTATTTGAGACTGAAAAATCCTTTTCATGAAGATTACTGCAATCTAGTGGTTTACATAGTCCAAAATCTGATAATTTCATATGCCCATGTCTGTCAAGGAGCAAGTTATCGGGCTTGATATCCCTGCAGAATGGGAAAGAAAATTTTAGTCCTAATGTTAGACTTAACTTTTTGACTTCAGAATCATTTCCAAACAAAAATTGTTTGAAAAACCTGTGGATGTAGTTATGTTTGTGGATGGATTCAATTGCAAGAACTGTTTCCCCAACATAAAACTGAGCCTCATCTTCAGTCAATGTATCCTTCCTCATAAGTAAAGTCATCATATCTCCACCAGGTAAATATTCCATGATAAGATACAGATACTCATCATCTTGGAATGAGCAATAAAGTTTTACAATACAATTGCTATCAACCTCAGCAAGAAGGTTCCTTTCTGCTTTAACATGTTCAACCTGTGAAAATTGAACATAAGGGCCAAAGTACTAAGAATAACAAAGAAGAAGTTTCTATAAAAGTAAATGGCTTCCTACCTGGCCTCTACGAAGCATTTCTGATTTCTTAAGCTTTTTCATGGCATATACATGACCAGTTGTCTTTTCTCTACAAATCCTAACCTGTAAACACAAAATATAATGCAATAATTCAGACAATTGTTCACCACAACTTCATAACCATTGCTTTTTGCTTTTCTCTTTTCCTTTTTTTTTTTTTTTTGGGGGGGGGGGGGGGGGGGGGAAGGTTGTTTGCTTAAAACAGAAATGAAAAAAAATGAAAAGATGATACACGATTATCCTGCCTACAAGTACATGGAGAGAATTGAAGGAAAATATCTTAGACAACACCAGGTTCATTTAGCACACCATCCTAAAATTGCACCAGATCAGGGTAGAATTTCCCATTGAAAAAGAAACCCTAGAACTAATGCCAAAAGGAGCTCTGTTATTAGGAAGGTGGTGTTGGTTAGAAAGAGGGTGAGGGATTGAGATCTCAATCTAAAGTAGAAACACATCTTTAGTGCATCTCTACCCTCAACAAAAACCAAGCACATAATTTAACAGCTTCAGCAACCTCGCCAGAAATAAAACAAAGTATTCACCTTGGAGTATAATTCTGCAATCTTTCGATATAGAACATACTACTTCTATTCAAAATGATCATATTTCTAGTTTTTAAGATCTTTAAATAGGAATTCATTGTCCTAAAATGTTCACGTTTTACATTCAAAGTTCAACAAGAAAACCTCCTTAGTTTGAGGGATTTGTATCCCACTATAATGTGGCTAATGATTTTAAGGGCAATTATAATTTAATAACTATACACATTGTCAAGATCTTTTCTAAACTTTTTGCAGATCAATATTGGATGGGAAGGGATTATAAAAAGTAGTTCTTCAGCAAACATAATGCAAAATGCAAAAAAGGCCTTTTCATGAATAAACAATACAAACAGAATGCTACGTTTAGCAGCCAATCTGTTAATCCTGATCTAATAGTTTGAGGAGCCAGAAGTTTACTGATTATTGATCATCCCTTGCCTACCTCATTCAGCAAAAGGTCAAAAAAGGAATTCTTATCTGAGCCACACAAACAGAGTACAGAAATTTACCCACCAAATGCACCCTTTCCTATCATTGTTAATGGCTCAAAATCATCTGAACCCATCTTATGCCTCTGAAGGCGCATATATTCTGTTTCCTTCTTCTCAAGGTACTTCAATATGTTGCTTTGCTCTTCCTCAGTTACATCTGCATCTGCTAATTTCTTTTCCAGCATATGACGACTGTATTAGCAAAGGGAAAAAAATTGTTTACTTTCCCCAAGATATAGATTAGTGACTTCGATAAGAAAACAGAATGATGGAAAAATTCTAAGGAGATGAGATCTTAGCTTAAGAGAGAAATTCTATCGAGAATTTTAAAACACTAAGAAATAAAGCAATAAAACTCAATGCTATGTATAAAAAAATATGGTTGCTTGAATTGTAGCTATATAATTAACTTGAGCACAATGTTGAAGTACAAAATAATGTTCAACATTGATCTTTCAGATTAAACTAGAATATTACTACCACAGATCACTGTCCTAGAGTAGTGCACTAGATCCTCCTGTCAAAAAAATCCCAGCTCCAGCTCCACCATTGAATTGTTCATTATCTTACCTTTCCCAATATACATGTATTCTGTTCCATCACCACCCCCAGCCCACCCAATTGATTTAACCCAACTGCATCCCCATTCATTTATAATGCATGACTTATCCATCTGCTCCTTATATTAGTTCTAACAGCTTAAGCAATCTTTTGAATATAGTTAAGCAGCAGGAGTTAACCTTCCCTCCACTACTCTGCCAAGTATAACTAACATCACAATATTTTATGCATAAAAACATACACTCTGAGATTTAACTCTTTTTTTTAAAAAGAAAAACAGAAATGTCTTCACTATAATGCTATCCAACAGTGAATTAAGCAAAATTTTCTATCATAGAAATATTTTTAAAAATACAAAACTGAATCACAGATAGAATAAAGGCAATTCATAGAAAGGAGGAGCAAAAAATGGAGAGAGAGAGTGAGAGAGGGATGAGAGCAAAGTGAAAGTCATATCCCTACTTATGAACATTTCAACTAAATGAATTGTCAATTAATGATTGCAAGGTATAAGCGAGAGTTTGCTAAAATCGTCAAGAAACAAAAGCCCATACCGCTCCCTCCGCTCCTGAAGATTCTTCATCTGCTCCTTATAATGCTTTTCAATATACTGCTTAGCAGCAGCAACCTTCTGTTTAGTAGCATTTGAGGGCACCTCTTCATTTGACAACACTTTTGCTCCTTCCTTGCCATTAGTTATTGGCTCCTTCTTCTTTGATGGCTTGGGCTTATCCTTTGATCGCGATTTACCAAAGAAACGCTTCAAGGCCTCCATCTTCTTAACTCAACCACCACTTCTTCTAGATCAGAATTCAACACAAACCTTAACCACTATAAATCCACGCTCCCAAATATTTTCCCTTCTTCAACAATAATCCAGTACATCAATTCTAATAAAACTTTTCAAAGCTCCTTAAAAAAGTGAATATTCTGCATCAAGAAACAAATAAAGACAATAAATCAAGAAAAGATATCAATCTTCCCAGAAAAGTAAATAAAGGAAGTTGACATAAGATGACAATTTACAGTCACGCAATTTTGAGCTATTACAAATTTTTCTTTTTTTTTAAACTTTTATAGCTATAATATATCGATTAAACAACCTATAGTATAGAAAATTTTTAAAACAGGAAATCACTATATGATATTGCTATAATCCAGTTAAAAGTTTCCAATCTCTCCCTCATTGATTTTAAGACTGAAGTAATAAAGAAATTAGCTGATCAGCTCAACTGATAAGTCCTAATTCTCTATCCAAAATTGGGGATCTCTTAACATGCAAAAGAGTAAAATTTGTTAAAAAGAAGAAATAGAAAGAGAAAGATTCAGTTTCAACAAATCAAATACGAAAGAAATCACCCAATGTGATGATATCAATTAAAATGACTAACTTAATTCGCTTATTCTCACAGTGGGGTCTAGAAAATTTCAAACTTTAAACTAATTGAACGCACCCCCTATAGCTGAAAATAGAAAAGACTGCAACATTGACCTCAACCACTGAAGTCAAAATCCCAATTTCACATATCAAAACCGAATAGAAAATATAAGGAAACAAATCAGCTGATCCAAAAAATAAAGAACCAAGATGCATTTCCATCACCCTTAAAGAAGACCTCTCTTTCTCTCTCTCTCTCTCTCTCTCATACAAAAGAAAGATGAGAAAATAAAATTTCCAAAAAAAAAAAAAAAAACCCAAAATTCAACCCCGTCAAAATCCAACAAGAACCCAATATACCCTACTGATCCTTGAACTTCAATTCAGCTTCGTCGCTTCGTCTCTACGCATATAAAACACAACCACATAAAAAATATAAAAAAAGATTGATAGATAGAGAGATAGAGAGAGATAAAAGTATACCAAGTCAAATTATCCAGTTGTCTGATTGGTAAAGCAAGAATTAACAGAGAGAATTCCCAAAACCCTAAGAAGAAAATAGATGGGAAAAAAGAGAGAGAAAGAGGAACAAGAAGAAGAAAAAAAAAGGTGAGTAGTTTAGGTGGAGAAGACGACTGATGTTGTTGGTGAAGCAGTGATGACCACTTTGTGCTGTGGTGGCATCATTCACCATTCACACTTTCAACTTTCAAGAGAGAGAAAGAAACAGAAGAAGAAGAAGAAGAAACAGAAGATGAGAGAGAATAAGAGAGAAAAGAGCTTTCTTTTTTTTTTTCTTTCCTTTATTTATGGAAAAAGTAAAAAAAAAAAAAAAAGATAAATTAGTAAATAATTTCTATAACTCATTTCCCACTATTATCACTTAAGATTTTTTATTCTTTTCTTTTACTTTAATAATAAAATTTAAGTAACTTTCTTTACAAATTTCACTTATATTAATATAATATATGATTAATTTAAATTTAAGTCATATTTTAAACATGTAAAATTTACTTATAAGATCTATTTAAAATGGTTAAAAATAAATTTAATTTTAAATATATATATGTATTAAAATGAAATTGAAAGAAAGAAAAAAAAAAAAGAAAAAGTAAATATAATTGGAGTTAGAATTGTTTATAAAGGAACAGAGATGTGTTGGGACCATCATACTTAGAAAGTGGGTCCCACGAAAATAAAATCCTTAATTATTTTTTCAGAAAAAAAAAAAAGGATTTATTAAAAGACTAAATGAGATGACCAAATTGTCAATAAATGTATTCGAAAATTGTCATCTTTAGGGGAAAAAAAGGAAAAAAATCTGTCTATGGACAATTAAGACCTTCGCAAAATACTAGCAGCCAGAGCCGAAACAAATAAAAAACATTCCAAGAATATAGCTAGTTCGAATTCGTTTATGTTTAGTTGAAACTTATTTATTTATTAAAAAATTGAATTCAAATAAATTTTTAATGTAATTCAACGAATAAATTATAAAATATTTACATATATTATTAAAAATAATCAATAATATTTAAATTAAAAATAAAATCTTTTTTTTTCTTTAAATGTTTTAAGATCTTAAAAGATTTTTAAGTCCTAATTCAATTTAAATTTTTTTAAAAAAATTTAATAAAGAAAATACAAATTTAAATTTAAATTTAAATTTGAATAAATTTAAAACTTAAACGAATTAATCCTCGAACAATACAAACACAAATAAACTATAATAAATTTTTATCGTCAAAACATTAAACGATTGAACTTAAACATTATTCGAAAATTAAATAAAAAACTCAAAGAGTTTGGTTTGCCTGGACTTATTTACAGTTCTACTAACAACATCAGAAAAAAAAATCATTTCTTTTCTTTTGATATATATATATATATATATATATTTTTTTTTTTTTTTTTTTTTAATTTTTTATGTTTACTCCTATTTTATGAATCCACTGTAAATCCTAATTATATGAATCCACTCGAGGATATGTTGTTATAATGATAAATATCTTCACAATGTGAATGAGAGGTCATATATAATAGAATCAAAAGTCACATAAAAATACTATATAAAAAAAAATTAAATTTAGTAATATATTTTATATATTTACGATTTTCAATGTAAAATAGGATATTTTGTATTTATATATATATATTAGAAATATGTGTATTTGTAGTTATACTTGTGGTCAATGTGATATTTTATATTTCTTTGTAACTTTTCTTAACCTTTGACTTTTCTTGTGGGGCAGAATATATATATATATATATATATATATATATATATTATGTTCTCTTTGTAAGCTTTTTGTCAGAAGGAATTTTACAAAGAACGAAATTGCTTCGATGAGCTCCACTGATTTTGTTTTATAATAATTCAAACTAGTACAGAAAAAGTTTAGACATTGAATTCAATTATAAATTACAATTTGAATCTTGAATTTTATCAATTAAACTGCATATTTTTTCTTTCACATTATTATTATCATTTTATTGATAAATTTAAAATAATTTAAATACCAAAATACTTATTTTATATATATAATGAAATCTGTAGTGATTATGAAAAAGTATAATAGTGTCTAAATCTAGATTTCTTCCTTCGTAATATTTTTAAATCATAAATTTACATGTCATAAAATATTAATGTGGATTTTGTATAGAATATATATATAATATTATTCATCTAGAAGATTGAGACTATTATTCAATCAATACCAAGAAAACGTCAAATACTAAAAATGAGAAATGTTCTAAATTTGATTCGCTGCATGGCAAACTTACGAGGAAATATAATCAAATACTAGCTCCAAATATTTAGTTTTTGTTTGTACATTATATTTTTTTTATATATAATTTTCTTTTTCTTAGTAAGATAAAATATCATTTTTATTTTTATCATAAAAATAAATTTAAAATATTTTAAAAAATTATTTTGTTTTTGGTGTCTTCTTAATTTTTAGATTGTAAAATTTTAATTTCAAGAGAAAATAAATAAATAAATATATATTAAAAACATAGAAAGCAATATTGTTTGGTTCAGTATAGTTCACTTTAAATAAGGAAAAAAAAATAATTATCAAATTGCATAAATATTTGTGTTTTTATCTTTCCATTTATATATTATTGTTGATTTTACAATAATCTTTTTTTTTGAAAAAAAAAATTAAGACTAAATATATTTAATCTAATATTTATTTAAATAAAACAAATTATTAAAAATTCAATTAATAATACTTTACTCACCATAAAATCTCAACAAATTTAAAACATTTAAATATGAATAGTTTATTAATAAAAAAAAGTAAAATATAATTGTCCAAATTGAAATTATATAAAAGGGCTGTAAAAATTGAAGTCAAGGATGTATATTATTTTTGTTGACTTTTGTGGGAAATCAATGAATAAAATAACAATAGAAAATTTTTATTTTTATATTATTAAAAAAGAAAAAAAAGTTCTAAGAAAGTGATCGCACCAAAAACGCGGTTGTTTAGCTGGACCATCTTTCTATTTCCTTTTCTTTTCATTTCTGGAAAGAATAAATTAAATATCCTCCACAACGCACATTATCCCGTTACTTAAGCCATAAGTAATCTGCATAGCCATGCAAAATGATATATATATTTAAAATACTAATTCAAATTTAATTTTCATTTAAAAGAAAATTTGATGTATTTTTTATTATGTCAAACTAAAAATTTTGTTTTAAAAATAAATAAATAAATATATATATCATAAACATAAGGAAGGCAACAACAGGCAAGCATTTTGTACAGTCCCCCACTACTATATTTAATCTTTGTCTGTTGCTGAAATTAAGGATTAAATTTTGGGGTTTTAAAAAAAATAAAAATAAATTCTTACTCGTTTTTTTTTTTTCTATGTTGACAAGTAGGGCAAAAGCCCTAATTGTCTGTTAATTCTCCATTAATCCGAGTTAATGTGAACATGATTTTGTTTGTTTGATTAATTATGGTAATTAATGAACATTACTTACTAATGTCCTTTTCAGAATCTTGGTACCATTTTTCCACTTGATAACAAAATCTAACCTAAACTCCAATATCATATTATATATATATAAATCAAGTTTATTTTAGATAAATTTTTTTTTGTTACAAATGGATAATTCTTAGTCCAAATGGGATATAGGTAGGTTGGTGGTTATTGCTTCAGAAAATAGGGACAATTATTATTCATAAAATTAGAGGATAATTGTTATTTTTTTGAATATATGTGAAGAAAAAAGAAAGCATGTCAAATACTACACAATGGACTTTGACCCTTGAAATTATTGTAGATTCATTAATTACTATCAATTATTATTTCAAATTTCAACAATAATATTGTTTGACATTTGGGTATGCGAAGAAAACATCTTATTCATTTCCATTAATTACAACCTTGTTAAAAGAAAATTTTGTGTAAAAACTAGCTGACATAAAATTTGCATAACTTATTTATAAAAATTTTAAACAGTTATTAAATAAGAAATAAAAGTCTTTTAAGTGAGGCATCATTCAAAATAAGTATGATTATTTGAATATTTTTAAAATTTGAAAAAATTTTGCAAATGGCAAAATATTGAGTTGAAAAAAGTGTGTGGAGAGCCCACAGGGATAGGCAAGTTCTTGAGTAGGGGATTCCCTTAAATTAAGGGTATTATTTGGGACCATTTTGTGAAAAAAAGCATTTTATTGGATTGACAAGAAAGCAAAAAAAGCTAGGGTTTGACGTTTTGCTTTTGAAATTTTCTTACCCTCCCTCCATTTTCTTCTCTTTTTCTTTATATATATATATTCACCCTTTTCCTACCAAATCCCTAGATTAGTCAAGGTGAAAAAGAAATATTCATATTTAAATCTTGGTTAATTAACTAGAATTAAGGAAACAATCATTGACAACACTCTTCTTTAAATATATATTATATATAAAAATTATGATTATTTTGATTTAGAAAATAAGAATAATATTGAAATATAACCATATTTTTCACTAATAAGTAATTATTGTCCTTTTAAATGATTTAGATCATTTGATATTTAAAATCATTGTTTTTATTAATTTAAATTTACCTTATAAAATTTAAATCTTACTTTCTTATTATATTATTATCGTATTAAATATTAAAATTTTAACATAATAAAAAAATATGAGTGATATAATAAAAAAAAGTTTATTAAAATATCAAAATCACACAAAAAGTAGAAGGGTTGTTTGTATTTATGTTAGAAGTTGAATGTGGAAATGCATCAAATTGTTCTCCTACCTTGACAGTTGGACCTTAAAGTTTTGTTGTACTTAGCCATCTAACTTGTTATGATATTGAAAAGGAAAATATAAAAATAATAAAGAATAATAATAATTATTGACAAATTGTAAAACAATTTAATATTATTCTCATTATATTAAAAGAATACTCGAATTAATTATAAATATTTATGCTTTTACATTTTTTTTTTCCTGGGACAAATGTAGGACAAAATATGTCACATGAGTTAGAATTCGAACATCTAATCTTACTTAAGGACATCATTTTAAAACACAAACTAAATATTATATAAAATATCATCTTTTTTAGTAAGAGTTAAACTCTAAAAATGTAATTCATTACGAATTTGTATGTTATAACATGATTTTGTCTCACAAAAAACAATGGAGAGGAGGTCTTATGTTTAAAGATTTAAAGCCCAAGAGGAGTTCCACATGCTAGCTTAGATGGGAACATTCAAATCAATATTATAATCCATTGTTTAGATAAGATGTTTCTTCTTTCTTTCTTTCCCTTGTGGGGATTTTCTTTAGTTTTTTTTTTATTCTTTCCTCCCCAATTTATTTTGCTTAAAATAAGGAAACTAGTGGACAAGATTGTGGGAACAAATGGAACCCATGCAGAAGATGTCCAAGCATGTTACTGATGATGTGAAACAGGCATCCACTTGACTACCCCCCCCCCCCCCCCCATAAAGACATTCCATGTGCCCTACAAATTTCAATATAGGTTTTGTTACAATCTTCCATCACTATACATACATATATATATATATACACATATATATAGATTATTCCAATATGCATGCTATGGCTTTTCCTCATTACACATGCCTTTGTTGACCCACCCATCTAGGTTTTCTTTGTTTCTTTTTTCTTCCTTTTTCATAGAGGAGAGGTATGGTCATGAATGCCATCCATTATTTCCTTGGGGACTGTATGTGGATGAAGTTACATTGTTTTTCTCATATTTCTGTGGATATAAAACTCAGAAAAAAGTAAGAAAAAAACCTACTAATTTGTTGGAGAAGATAATGTTCTTACTTTGTTGATCTATTTTCACAAGTCCAGAAATGTTCTACTTTTTCAGATCAACAAAGAATGTCCTGAAAAATGCTTACTATGTAGAGAGAACAGACTGAAGTCAACCTTTATAACAAAATGAAATCAATTTCATGCAATAAGGTCATCCATCATATATAAGAAAAACAAGAAAATGGCAGCAGTGGAAGTAGTAGGTAACTATCTGACTGAATGTGTCAAAAGAAAAAACAACTAAAGTTTATATATAAGTATGAATCAATGAAGAATTGCCTATAGTTGCAAATTTCTATGATTTGTAGGGCTATAATATAATCAAAATCAAATCATGATGATGATGGGAAGTAAAACTGAATAAAGATAAATATCAGATAATGCTACAAAATAAAGCTGATGGATGATCCTCCATGCTCTCAGGAATCCGAAGAGGCTAAGTGAATAAAAAGTGTGCACCATTTTGGCTTAATCTGTATCTCTGAGACTTTCACTTGTCAGCCAAAGCTTCTTTTGGATAATGAATACGATTTCATCGGAATCCTGCTGTTCTCCTCCATCTGAAGTGGAATCCGCTGTTGCAACTGCTTCCCAATGCAAGGCACCTAAGTACTTCTTTACAAAGTCAATAACCGGTTGCTTATCACGGATGATGACAAAGCCTGTAGGCCTGAGCATGCGATCCATCTCGAGAAGAAGATCCTCACCACTGCAACCTTTCTTCTCAATGTCAGAGAATACAGTCCAAGCATGAAGCAAATCATAAGTTCTGGGGTAGGTTGAGAAGGCTTCACACCTGCACGTGAATCAAAATCCCATTTTTATTGTATGGGGAGGAATGGTGGGGTTAATTTGGAGCTTAATCAGTAGCATACCAGTTCATAACTGAGCCAATCAGGCCGCGGTCATATATGAGCTTGAGTGTGTTGGGACCATCTTCAGGAACAACATTCATCACCCACACGTCCTTATCCTTTAAAGCAGCCGCAAATGACCCAAAGTTTGCTTTCATGTCCATCACATTCCTCAAGCTATCAGATGAAATCTTTGGACTCAACAGATTCATATAATTTCCGACTCTTCGCCGCCAAAGTTGCTGTGCATTAAACATGAATCACAAAGTCATATTTAATAATTTGATCCTTCATAAAATTAATTAGATTGTGCATAAGACTAATACAATATGGTAAATGACTCTTAAATTACCGTGTCCTTTTCCCACATGTCACTTGAATATCCAAAATCAGCAAGGCGAGGCGGTGGTGAAGTTAGTCGGGCTGGCCAGGGAGCAAGTCCACTACCCTGAGTCTTGTGGTCATCTGATATTAACAGAAAATTCACAAATCAATGAGATGTATGGTTTCAGAAGATCTAATAACATAATAGGACATGACACAAGAAAAACACACAGACAAAGGAGAGCATTTTAAAATGCACAGAGATGCTATGCAGGCCAAATATCGACGAAGATGCGGTAAACAAACACAAGGAATGCACTATATTCAACTAAAATGCAAGGAAATTAACTAAGAGTAAAGTAGTTCAAAACTTAGTGGCCTTTGAACAAGGGGCTACTTTTTCAAGTTCGCTGCTTATTAATGAAGCCAATAGCATCACCCCTTCATTTGATTAGAATATCTTCACTTTCTTCCTCTATTGAACTGTGAGGAAAAATGAGGGGAAAAATGCTATCCTGAGAAAAAATAGATGCTCAGAGACAATGGTGTGAGATGCCATTGTTTCAGACAGCTTGCTGTCTCAAGTGGTGACTTTCTCTTGAGACATAAAAAATATGGGTACAGCTCCTTTTAATCGACCCGTAAAACAGAAAAAAAAAGAATAAAAGACCATTATCTAGACCAGTTTAAACATTAATAAGTTTTTAGTTTTTCCCTCCAGTTAAAAACATTAGACTAAATATAAGGAAATGCTTAGTGATCCACAAAAAGATTATAGAAGAAAAATGAAAAATTTAAAATCTTATGAGATACTTACGGTCAGAATAAGGTGTGATGCAAGGTTCCATATTCACACCCCACACTGCATCAGGATCATCATCAGATCGACACATAGGTGGTTGAGTACCAGGTTCTCTTTGCAGGTAACAGTCATTTGTTAAAGGCTTGACCCAGACAACAGTTTGGTTCTTTTTGGCAGCTATTTTCCAGCACATACGTTCCACAAGTGCACTCATCTGTTTCCATATCCTTCGATCCTCCTCATCTTGTGCATATGCTTCAGGAGAAGAGTATGCAAAATAGCCTCCAGGTCTGAGTAGCCTGTCCAACTCGAGAAGAAGAATCCCATCTCTCTGCAGCCAATCAATCCTACATCGAGAACAGTGGGCAAATTCAAATGATCTGCTTGGATAAGGGAGCCTCTTAGTCCCAAGAACCCCAAGATATGCAGGAATTCCTCTTTCTAAGGCAAACTGTATCTGATTCTGATGCACATCATTAGGTGCTAGTGACATAGCAATAATGTCAGATGATAGGAGATAAGCTCCAAAACTAGCAACTCCGCAACCAACATCAAGAACAGTACGTAGCCTTCCCTCATTGTTCAAGTTATTTTTGGAAAAGTTGAGCATCTGCGGTCAAGATCAAGAGTACAAGAACAATCAGAAGTGAATATTCTTATTTTCAGAATGCTAATAGTCAAAATATAAATGTCTTCTAGCTTAAGATAAAAGAAAACCTACATTTGCAATTGAAGCAATATACTTATCAGCTCCATAATGAAAATGCGTGCCTCCTCCAGGGAAATTTTATTTTCAACCCTTAACAACCATCCAGTTCTGGTCAGATTTTTCATGTGCAAGATGAGTATGAGGGATGTTTGCTTTCCAAACTTCATCTCTACTCTTTGGCCACTTGATAGGGATCTATCACAATTAGAAAAAAGAAGCATAATTAGATCCTGACAAGATCAGATACCATATAATGAAAATTTCAATACATTCACGTTTGTTGGACATGATCTCACCTTGTAACCTGGAGGAGGAGGAATCAAGCAATTGAACTTCCTTTCAGGCAAAGGGCAGTGTCTCTCATAGTGCTCCATTACAGACAGATCCAACTTTAATCTCATTTGGTATATGAGATTTCTGTCAAGACATGGAATCAACTCAGAGTGCCGATCATCACAAACCTACAGAATAGTACACAAACCCCAAAAAGAAACATCAGCAATCAAACAAATAAAATTGAAACATGGTTGGGTTATTTCTTAGCAATCTCTAAATTGCATCTGGAAACAAAGAAAAAACCAAGGATTGTTATATATTCGTTTAAAATTATAAACACTCACCGGAAAAGTCTTCGGGGTAATTCCATCCTCTCCATCATCCAGACCAAACTTAGAACTGTCATCATGCTTGCTGCCAAGATCTCCATCTTCATCTCCCCCTAGATAAGTAGTCCCAAGTCTCTTCAAGGATCTGCTTCCATACTCAAGAGCAGACTCCCCACTTCCATTAGAGCCAAAATATACGTAGAGGAACACAAGGATAATGGTAACTATTCCAACATAAGTGAACAAGCGCTTCTTTTGCGCTCCATCTGCTCTCCCTCTCATCATTATGAAACTCCACTTTCCTTGAAAACCAGCTTACAGCTTCTCCTTCTGCCTAAGTCTAATAGATATTATAAAGTTGATCTCATAGTTGTACCAAGTATTAGTGCACTTCGCTGTTTAACAATTCCAGACACTATGTAACTCAGATGGAACTCCACTAAAGAAAGAACCTGATATGGTAAAGGGGAAACCAGGATTAATATAAATAAAATTAAAATTAAAAAGAAAAAGAAGAGAGAAGGAGAAGGATTTGTACAAAGTAACCTATTGAAGAGAACACACAAGAAATACAAAGAAGCGCTTTAGGGAAGGTCACATTTTTCATGATTTTCATAGTATGCATGCTTTCATAGAGAATTTAGGATAAGTGGAGAGTATTCAAAAGCAGACACCTCCATACAATAGGCAAGTATCACCTTGTGAAGTTTTGATAAGATCATGGATAGCAGTATTAACTATAGAGTTAAGAAGTACTAAGTCACAAAAGCTTACAAGATCATTCATTTAGCACTCAAACACATAAAATTGATCCCATAGATAGCCATTAAACTACTAAAGAATTCTTTATTAATTCATATGGTTGAAAAAATGCACTATAAACAAGTGAATGAACACAAATCAAAGCAAATGCACAAAAATACCATGAATCTAAGCCGATAGAATGCAAATCAAAACATCCAAGCATAAAGGTACAATTTTCTTTAAGAATGAGTTAGATGCAATTGAAGCATGACCGACAATATGGTTTGTGACGTACAATTTTCTTTAAGAAAAGACAAACCACCAGACACGAAGCCATCTCCAAATCAGCATAAATTTGCGATCTTTACAATAAATTAAGCAAAAAGAGGGGGAAAATGTACAAGAGAACACAGATCTATAGTAACCCAATTTTCCAAAACACAAAGAAAAGAAGTAATATATATATACACACTGAATATCAAGAACACTAAATCAAGCTCAATTCTTGATTATTGATTATTGATTTTTGAAACAAATCCCTTTAAAAGGGTGAATGAGTACACAATTAAAAGAATAAAGAAAAGCTTCCAATTAACGGATTACACAAATTAAAACAGATCCAGATGAATTCCAACATCATAATAAGTGTGGGAAAAGAAGTACTACTTACTGAATAAACACAAGTGATGTAGATTTGTGTCAGATCTGAATAGGATTAAAGAAGCAAATGGAAAATTTTGAGTAATGAATGGAAACAAAAACAAGAAATGAAAAAGAAAAGGCAATGGAATTGATGATAGCTTAGCCCGCTGGTTTGAGCATGTATTATTTGTTACGTGAAAAAGGGTAGGAGATTGTAACTACTATATACTGGGAGAAGGGTTGATGAATATGGGAATATTTGGGAGTCTGTGAAAAAAAAAGAAAAAAAGAAGATGGGATTTTTATGGGGTTAGATCTCTCTCTCTCAGGTTGTGTGACAGAGTATTATTTTTCTTTTACCAATTTGTGCACTTCAAATTCTTGCTGACTTTTGCTTATTTTGGGAGAGCCAAGCCGAGTATGGTGAAAGTTAAAACTGAAAAATTCCTTCCTTTTTTTTTTATTTAATAAATTACCTTCCACCGTCAACAATTGGCGGTAACAGCCGACTAAGATGCACTGGCAATATTACTTCCACGTATTTAATTTTCATTTAATTTATAAAATTATTTTTATTTCTAAAAAATCAAGAAAATAAATTTTAGGGAAGAGAATTTTTTGATTTTTTTTGATTTTTATGTATGAAGAATTCAACCAGGCCCTACTAACTACAGGAGAGGTAAAGTTGATTGAGTCCTTTGTCATTTTGCATGTGCTGTATTTATTTTCCTTTTTCTTCTTATATATTGCTGAGTTTGACATATACCCATATTTCCTAAATCCTTTCCTTAAAAACATAATGTGTATAATCAAATAAATCATTAATTGATGAAACATTTATGCGGATCTCATAATCATGAAAGAAAAAGAAGAAGAAAGAAAAACATTTATGGTGAAGTTATTGTTTCTACTGTTCCAGCTGAAAATTCTGTGAATCTAGTCCCTCACAATAAATAAAATAATACAAATGAGAATACAGGTTACCAAACAAAAAAAAAGAAAGGCATAGAAGAGGATTTGATGGTATATTGAGCAAGGAAAGATATTACAGTAAGAAACCACTTCAAACTCAGCTCTAATATTTTGACATTCATTTTTGTTTTTCAATGATACCAGGTATGCGCCTGAAGAAAACAAGTACCATAAACTACTGACTTCTAACACTTAGCTAGGTGACAAAGTAAAAAAAGAAAGGGCATGAAGAACGTGCACAACTCCTAACAAAAGATGTACTTGTGAAGGTCTAAAGAGAAATCGGTAAATTATTTATTCCAAGGTTTTAAGGAGTCTAAATAAGCCAGCTGCTTCCCTGATGCGTGAGAACTCTATACAGAATGCTTGGACTTCAATAAAGAGATCCTGAACTGCAATATGCCAATAAACATGAAATATAGTAAGAGTCTTGCGTCTCCCCTTTTTTGAGAACTAAAAAAAATCATCCATCTTGTTTACTTCTAGGCAACCCTAACTCATTGTTAACTGAATGAAGGAATTCACATAATTTGGTTAAAAAATCAACTTACATACACACCATGATTTAATGGCAATATCTATCCATAATACAAATCAAAAGCCAATTCTCATTCAATATGAAGATAGAGATACATCCGTATTACCAGCTTCTGCTAACCATGATAGCATAGAGACCAAATTTGGGAAAGCAAAACCAGGGGAAAGGAAATAAATTAGCACATGCTTTGACATTCAGGATTGCACAAAAAAATTACCCACTGTCGCATAATCCCTAAGAATTACTAAATTACCCACATGTTTTTTATATGCAGATTAACCATTGGTTTTACTCATGCTACACAAAGTGTAGTTTCACCAATCTGTAGGTTTTCCAGCATGGAGCATATACAGGAGATTTAAAAGATAAACATTTCACACATAAAACCGTAACATCTACTAGCATATGACTGACTATTTAGCAGGACAAAAATTCTTAAGTCAACAAGAATAAATCTATTATCTATTTTGACTAAGAAATACAATCTAAGAGCCATGTAACATCCTCGGTGGAATGTACAATTTGAATAGCCAACTCACCATTGATTATTTTATTCCGGATCAGGCTCTGCAAAAAAACACATACTAATCTGACAAGTCTATTCTGCATGTACCTATCCTGAAAAATCAGAAAACAAATTGATCACTTGATATTCATCCTCAATCTGTAACTATTATTCTGAATTTCCATTCAATAAATGCCAAACAGTAGTGTACTTGAATGTGGACATACATGCACCCACAAGGACTATGAGAGGAGGACGGAAAAAGATATACACAGAAATATCATCTAAACAAAAATACTAAGCATCTATAACTCAAACAAAGAAGTATTCACAATTTCTAAAACTTGTCAAGTAAACGCCACCTTCCAGTAAAGATTTTTTCATTCGACAAATCAGAATCCCTAATCATGCCCATGCATAGCTTCTTCATACCAATTAAGACAACAAACCTCTCCTGGTCCATGGGTCATTCAATTCCAAATTCACTTAATATTTTACCATAATTCTTCCAATCATAAGGTCTCCATTTTCTTGATTAGAAAGCAAAAATTATCATTCAGTGTTAATAGCAATCAACTTAAGAAACAAAAACATTTTGTCTAACTCCATAAAAGTTATAAATTTTGGCAAAAACAACTAGCCCTGTCTAATGCAGTCCCTTGTTCAGAAACAACATAAGTTCGTCCAATACAAATCAACTTGACAACTTCAGAAGAAAATATATTCTCTACATTCAGTAAGCATCTCCTTGTCAACCGAAACCCCCAGCCTCCAAAAAAACAAAGGGTGGGGAGAGGGAAAAGTAATAAAGAGACAAAAGTAGAAGCCATGGAAAGAGAATAAAAGAGGGAGAAAGTCAGTTAAGTCAAACATAAATTACTCTTTCGGTAAGAAGTGAAAGGGAAAGACCACCAGAGACAGTAAGATAACAACCTTGATGTTCTCACAGGCAGTAATACAATTTGTTATGTACATGTGTATGAATTCAGTAGGAAGTTCGACGGTCGTTGTGAGCCTGTTAACCACTTCCATTGAATGAAGACTCATGTCCATATTAACAAGAACTGTGAAGAATCTGAACTCACAAGAAAACTTGAAATGTTAGCATGCTTTGCAATCAAGTCTCAAAATTAAAAGCATAAAACTAATGATTTAAGAACATACTCTTCAATTTCAGGTGAATTTACTAACTTAATCAGAACTTCAACTGCAATGACAGGATTATTCTCCACCAGTTCCTGGCGACATAGAAAAAGCCTTAAAAATTCAACAACGAACAAGATAAAACTTGTGTATTATAAGACAATAATATAGCATACCGGCAATTTCTTTGGTGTCAGCCCACAATGATAGACAAGCTTCGGGTCATTAGCCAGCTCCAGCAGCAATTGCTATATAATGGTAGAAAGAAGCTTCAGTAATGACTCTAGCAGCAGCTAATTAGTATAAATTCAACATTCTGGTATGCTAGGGCACTAGACTACAACAGGGTGATAAAACACTGAAATTCCCACACACAAATCACAAGAATTAACAGAAACAAACAAATACAAAAGCATGATCAACTATATTGATAGCTGAATCAGGAAAAAGCATGAAGGATAAGGTTGTTATCCCAAAATGAGGTAAGATGCAACTCAAATTCTCTCTTTAAATCTACCACAACCCCCCCCCCCCACCGGACATCATAACACCTTCCATCATCCACACAAAAAGAAAATTATAACAAACTCTATTTTCGTGATAGAAAAAATAAACAAAAATCAATAAAATTCTGGTCGGCTCATTTTTCAGGGTTTGGGCTCTGTAAATTTTCCTCTTGTAGATATAACATATTCGCGGCCCATCACAGGGTTGCAGTACCTCTTGCTGGGGAGGCGCAAGTGGCCCCTTCAAAGCTCTTGCAATCAAATCCCTTACTGCTGCCCCTCTACTAGTATCAGCACACATCCCATGATCCCAAAGAAGCTCATGGTTGTTATCAGGATTTAACCACACAAGCTGCATAGAAGGGATGTAAGAAAAATCAATGAAGCAAATACAATTCTGAATATCTTCTTCTAAATAATGATTTTTTTATATGTTAGTTTTCTTACTTCTCCATCCAATACAGGAAGCCTTGGTGGGCGTGGCCTGATCCACTGAGGATTTAATCCCTCTAAGGATAAATTTCTTAGTAACCCATCTATTGTCTCATCCCTATCCCCAGATCCAATTTTAGGTATTACTCCAGGTCGAAGGTCAAACCTGAAATTTGGTCACAATGCTGTGTCAAAAAGGATTAATTTAGGAAATGAAGAAAGCAATGGTTGACCCGGCTGAATTAAATGGAATATCAAGAGAGCTAGAAGAATAACTGGAGAGGATCTAGTTACATTGTGAAAAGTTGACCTACTCTGGAGAATTAATATCACAGCCACGAGGCACCTCAGGATCTGGCAATGAATTCTTAATGGGGTTTTTCTTGAGCACACTACTATACACTTCAGGCTCAACTTTACCACAATACTGCTGTTGCAACTGCTCGAGTTGAGGAAAAACCTGATAATTCCATATTGTACTTCACCATTTATAATATATCATGTTTTGAGTCATTAGTAATTGATATGGCAGAACAGATGACTCACAAGTGATGAAGGATCAAAGTTTTTAATATAATCTGCAGCTGTCTGTTTGAGGACCTGAAAAGGAAGAGCCAATGCAATACTACAACAGTTATGGCTAGGACAATCCTAGATAAAGAGAAATACTTGTTCAGCCAGAGACTTGGGAGCAGATATAGCAAAAGAAACGATTAAGCGAATGCAGCAACAAAAATTTGCACAGAAAAACAAATGCAATGGAACTACTAATGCTGTTACTTACAAGAAAAAGGCTATATTATACAAATGGTAAAACAGTTTTACAGAATTGGGATACTGTGCATTTAGTTCTCCAATATTAACAATCCTACAACTTGATAGATAAAGTGAAGGGCATTGGTATCAGCTACCTAAGACTAAAGGAAGATGTTGATGAATTATGGAAACAAACCCAATAGAGAATTGAAAATTCAGAAGGAGACAGGTGGTAGGATGAGTAGCATCATCCAGGAAATTGCATTTGAGGTGGCATTCAGACATTTACTAATTAAAACAGACATAAACCAATGTTTTGAAGGAAATGTAATCATTAAGTTAAGCTATGGAAATGGAATCACTTTTCATATAGCACAAAGATCATTGTAACCTAGTAAATACCAAGCATTATCTTCCAAACTAGTGCAGGTAAGAGGAAGTACTGAAGATTCACACACATTGCTGTCGTCAGAGGGAGAAATCAAGAGCATTTGAAGTTATTTAGAAAGTTGTAGGTAACTGTTTTTGAAGTCCAAGAGGTGCTAACCCTTTGACAATAAATCTAACTTGCAAAATTTTCCCTTCATAACAAATCAATCTCCATGGATCCCTCCAAGGATTGGGATTTGAACACATAATCAAAAACTGGCCTTCTTTCACTGGGAGGTCTAAACATGATGAAATGGACTATTTATTGAAGTTTAAGGAGAACACAGACCATTTTGTTACATCCTGACCAGAACATTACAAGGAGGAGTACAGAAAACCTCAGGAAGGCTATCCAAAAGGAGAAAGAAGGAGCAGGTGATTATGCATGGTACAATATATTAAGTTCCTAAACATATGAGCCACGATGACAAAGAGCTCAGGTTCAGATGTTTATTTACTGTACGAAGACCAGGGCACCAAATAAAGATCTGCTCTCCTTATATATTGAACCATCACAAAAAGCAGGAAAATGAAAGAAAAAACAATTTAACCATCTCCACATTAAAAACAAAGTACAAAACAACTAAGCAAAGACAGTAAATATGCAAACATTAAGCAATACCTCCCCATTATTAGTAGAGCTGGAGGATTCTAACAATTGAAGGATAAAACCTCTTTCACTTTTTTCAGCTCCATCATCACATGCAACCTGCAAATGAACAAAGAATTGGCAAATGGACATGAAAGACTTCTAGTGCAACAGTGGGTACCAAAGCCCAAAATAACACCAGCATGTTATGAAACTTTACACAAATGTTTTAAGGAATAGAACAGGAAAACAAAATGTTCAAATGAGAATCTTTGGTATACTCATCTGTATAGTGACATATCGAAGAGTGTTTGACATTCAGCAACATGACTTTGATTCTATGAAACCTATATTCCACACACCAGAAGGACACAAAGAACTGGACAAGCTATATACCTTAAAATAACTGGTCCCATTTGTAAATCTTTGCAGCACCAAGAAATCATTCTGGTTTTAGAGGTTCCTTCATAATAAAAATTCTTAAAGGCACCTAACTATAGCTATATGTACACTCCCTCCACAACTTATAAAACCAATACAGCATTTATTGATGCTTTCCCTTAATACCCCTTCAATTAATGATTTACAAATACTATTTATTAATTATCTTAATAAAAAGAATATGAAATTAAAGTAGAATTTAGTCTTTTCAAGAAAAAAAATCCATCAATTTTTGCATTTTGACACATACAACACTTAATCATCTTCTCTTGTAATCATGTAACCTTAATTCTTTGTAAATAGTCAAGAACATAAACTAGCAAGAAGAATGCTATCACTCAATAAAGAGCTTTACAAGACTTCAGACTCACATAAAGTTGATGGCAACTAACCTCATACTCCCTATTTTATAGTCTTCCACCCCTTAATAGATGGCTAAAATAAATTTAATCCTATGGTAATGACAAAGAATCTTCAATGTTCTACTTACCTCAAGCAAATATCTACAACTATCTCTAACATTCTACAGTACTCTTTAACTATTTAAAACTTACTAGAGTACTCTAAACCTCTCTCAACAACAATCTATGGTACTTCACAACTTTCTACACAACTTTAAGACTTTCTAGAGTGTACCATCTGACCCTAACAAAGTGTAGAGGATTCTATAGAGCTCTTGTCATGGAGCTCATGAAATCAAGCATCTTTTATTAGCAATGTCAATACAATATTCTAAGCACAAATAGATATATACTGATATGAGGATCATCTCCAATCACATGCACCACTCTGAACAAGAAATTAAAAGACTTATAACAAGTTGAAATTTGAGTGCAAATGACTAGCCCACCCAAAAGACTACTCCCTCCTATCCCATTTATCATCTAACTTCCACATACGAGATTATTCCTTCATTAACATAAAGACATGAAAAGCAAGCAACCATAAAGACAGTCATGTCATCCCAGATATTGAATATTATCGAGTTGACAGAACATAATAACTCACAACCACCTTTAAAAGATGTGTCACAATAAATGAAAGATAAAGCATGATAAATTAAGATTAGAACTAAAACTAAGAAAAAGAAGCCTCAATAAAGGTGTACTTTCAGTAGACATACAAGACAGAACTCATTTCACAATTTAACTAACACAAACCAATTTCTTTCAGACAGTTAGCCTTGTAAACAGTCCAGTAACCAGTGACTAAAACTACTTACATTCACAAGCAAAGAAACAAATGGATTGGAAGAAGAAGAAGGTGGTTGAGAAGAATAAGCCTGATGTAAAATTGAAAAGCCAACCAACCGCTGAGTCGTTCTAAGCAATTTAGTCTGCAAGAATTGGGATAAATAGTCATTAAAATAAATCATAGAAAATTTGACAAAAATTTTCATGCAAAAGAGTAGGTAACCTTAGGTTTCTCGCTTTCACCTCTCTTTCTATTGACTTGGTCTAGCAAATGTTTGATCTGAATCTAAGATCACTAATCTACAGAAAGGAATCTCCTTTTTCAATCGTATAATTCTTGACATACATAAACAATATTTCATTGTTTTCTTCAAAACAGAAAATGAATTTTAATCAGTCTACATCTCTCATTTCTCACTTCCAATCAGGATTTGAAGGTAAAAATATCATTACTTCACATTTTAAAAATATATTAGATATATACTAACAGTTTCATTCTTAAACTCAAACGATTCAGTAATTGACAAACCTATCACCAAAAGAGAGGGAAAAAAAATTCTACAAAACAAAAAGCTTAGACATCCAAAAATAACTTGCCTGGGAAGGCAATTCAGCATCCGCAAGTAATATGGCTAGGGAAGAACAGACACCGTAGACGCGAGAACGAGGGAAGCTAGAATTGAAGTTGACTATGATGTCATCGAAGGGCAGTTGCTCTCCTGCGTTGAGGAGTGTTAACAGCTTACGAGATTCCTCTTTCTCCAACATTTTTTCCTCTAAATTGGATGATACTGCAATGTAATCATCAGAACTCCAGTTATACTTTTTAGTTTAAGCCCAAAAAAAATTAAAATAAAAACTCTCCATAATCATTTCTTTCCAAAGTATCATGGAGTAACCAAATAAATTAAAAGAAGAATTACTAATCTCCAGTAAAAATCCGTAAAACAACAATCGACAACGAAAGAATCATCACGAACCGACATTGATTTTCACGCAAAAAAAAAAAAAAAAAAAATTGAAGACCAAAATCAAAACCAAGAAACTTCAATTGCAAGTACAGAAACGTTACTCTAGCTATAGATTCCAGTGGCGACTGCGGCGATTCGATCCGGACGGCGAAGATCCGATAGTGGTTTTTCGCTTTTCAAACCAGAAGTGGCCGGACAGACTTGAGCCCGAGAGGGACGAATAGTCCAGAATTAAAAGTATCAAATTATTTTTAATTTTTTTTTCCATTTTATATATAAAGATATCTGATACTGATAATTAATAAAGAAACCATTAGGGTTTTTTTAGTGTTAAATTTATAAAAAAAATGCTGTAAATATAAAAAATTAGTGTTATGAATCTCGAATATTCATTAAATTAGTGGATGACACGAATATTGTCATGCAACAACAATATTGTGAGAAAAGTTTTAAAAAATAGTCTGAATTGATTTTTTGTCTTCTTGTTGCAGTTCATAATAATGAACAACTGATTGAAAAATCATGAGACTTGACCTACTAACTCTACTCCATTTCATGAAATGAATGCTATTAGAAATCATGATCCTAAAAGAGATTGTGGTCATTGTCGTGGTCATTACCGTGGTCATGATCGAAAATATGATCATGGACGTCGTGATAAATTTGGCCCTTATAATCCTAATAATAATTTAGGTGCAAAAAATGTTTATGACCACCCGTGGACAAAACATAATGAGAAAGGAAATATTGTTTCGAAAAATTATTAAGACAAATATTATCGTTGTGGCATGAAAGGTCACTTGTCTCGTACGTGTCGCACGATCAAATATGAAAAGAAAGGCAAACATACTGAGGCAAATTTAACTTCTCAAAATTTGTCTCATGAAAGAAATGATGTTGAAAATGTTGATGTTGGTGTGGCTCACCTGGGTGTTTCTAACTTTTTTTCGAACATTCAAAATGAAGAATTGACCACTTGATTGGATATGGAAGTGTCCAAAATAATTAAAATATTAATATTATGTGTTATATGTTTATATTACTTTTTTGTTATGATATAATATGTTTAATTTTTATGTTTGTAAATATTTTGTTAATAAATAGATGGTTGTTGTTCTGGTTTGAATAACGATATCGAAAGTGTCTATCTTATTGATAGTGGAACTACGCACACCATACTGAAATGAGAAATATTTGTCTCATTTGAATGTGGAAAAAACAAGTGTTACCACAATAAATGGTAGTGCAGAACTTATTGAAAGCTCCGAAAGAGCTAATATAATATTACCAGGAGGAACTATGATTGCTATCCGACGTAACGGATATCATGTTGAGACTATGGAGGATAATAGTCGTGAATATTTGGGTATCACAAAAGTGACATCCGCTAATAAATTTTTGTTTGAAAAATTAACATCTCTATCATCTGACCTATATTATGAAAAAATAAATGCTATTTAGTAAACCAAAAGTTTACTAATCACGTTACTTTTAAAGTTTGACATGACCGTTTGGGTCATTCAAGATCAATTATGATGCAAAAAATTATCGAGACAACACACGGTCATCCTTTGAAATATCAAAGGATTTTGACTTCCCATAAACTTTCATGTGTTGCACGTTCTGAAGGGAAATTGATTATAAAACCATCACCATTGAATGTAGGAGCTAAAAATCCTACATTTTTAGAACGGATTGATGAAGATATATGTGGACCGATTAGTCCATCATGTGGACAATTTCGATATTTCATAGTCTTGATTGATGCATCGACCTGATGGTCGCATGTTTGTTTATTACCAACTCGCAACCTGGCGTTTGCAAGATTACTTGCCCAAATAATTCGTTTAAGAGCGCAGTTTCCTAATTATCATATTAAGCGAATTCGTCTAAACAATGTTAGTGAATTTTCTTCGCATGCATTTTATTCTTATTGCATGTCAACTGAAATAATTATCATCCTGTAGCTCATGTTCACACACAGAATGGTCTAGCTGAATCATATATTAAAAAGTTACAATTAATTGCTAGACCATTATTGATGAAAATAAATTTCCCTACAGCAGTTTGGGGAAATACAATTTTGCATGCTTCATCACTTGTGAGTTTAAGACCATTGAGTTACCATAAGTTTTCTCCCATACAGTTGGCTTTTGGTTCAGAGCCAAATATTTCTTATTTAAGAATTTTTGAGTGTGGTGTATATGTTCCAATTGTACCATCCCAACGGACAACCATGAGTTCGCAAAGAAAATTGAGGATATATGTTGGGTATGACTCCCCGTCCATTATAAGGTATCTTGAACCTTTGATAGAGGATGTATTTACAGCAAGATTTGCTGATTGCCATTTTGATGAAAATTTGTTTCCCAAATTAGGGAGAGAGAATAAATTTGATTACACTTGATTGCAAAACATCTTTGAATCATTTAGATTCACGCACAAATATAAATGAACTTGAAGTTCAAAACATTATACATTTGCAACAAATTACAAATCAACGACCAGATTCTTTTGCTGATTCGAGTAGAGTCATTAAATCGCATATTCCAGTTATAGATACTCCTATACGGATAGAAGTCCCTGAAGGACAGAAAGTTAATCCTATAGCTATTGAATCAAAAACACGCCAGAAGAGTTTTTGAAAGAAAAGAGGATTAAATAATCCAGAAAATCATATTGATGAAACAGAAAAATAAAACTAAGGGACAACCGATGAAAAGATTCCAACTACAAATGATGAAGAAAATTCTGAAATCTCTATTAATTACTATTAATTATACCTATTCGAATCAAAGTTGAGATTGAAAAAATGTTGTTATTGATAATGCTTTTGTATACAACGTAACCCTTGATATTTTCAAGGATAATGAGGATTTAGATTATTCATCATCAGTTGAAGAATTTCGGCATAGAATTGATTGACTTCAATGGAAAGATGCGATCCAATCGGAATTAAATTCGCTTGAGAAGCAAGAAGTTTTTTGACCTGTAGTCCAAATGCCAAAGGGTATAAAACCTGTTGGCTATAAACAGGTGTTTGTGCGAAAATGAAATGAGAATAATAAAGTCGTAAGATATAAAGTATGACTCGTTGCACAAGACTTTTCACAAAAGCTAAAAATTGATCATGACCAAACTTATTCGCCCGTTATTAATGTTCAAAATATATATATAAAAAAAAATTTAAAAGTCATTTTGGACCTCCGAATAATTCTTACCATTCCAATTTCTTGGGCCGTTTTTATTTGGATTCACATAAAACTTCTATGAAGTAAAAGAACAGAAGCCCAAATTACCAATATGGCCCAATAAAACGTCGACGTATCCCCTTCACGATCCAGTCCAGTCATTTTTATTTATTTTTTAAAAAAATCTTTAAAATAATTTCAGTTGAAATTGTGATGACTTAATAGAAAATGGTAAAAAAAGAAAAAAGGAAGGGAAAGACTGAGCAAAGATAAGACAAGGCATATTTGTATGGTCTACATCAAATCAGACAACACTAACTCTCAGTCAAGATCTCTGACTTCCTCCCATTTTTAGCTCTTTTTGCCAACACCTCTCCACCGCCGGCCGCCGTGTCCACCACTACCACTTTCTGCTAATTAACCACAACTTTAGTTCTTATTATTTACTCCCACCCAGATCAGATAATAAAAAAAAGATTCAAACTTTATCTGTATTTAATCCAAACTTAATTATTATAAATTTGTGATCGGTGGAGATAGGAAATTATTGATGAAAAAAGCAAAAAGAGGGTTTAGATGACGGGCGGGCGGAGGAGAAGGTAAAGAGGCCGACAGGAGAGACAGAGAAGCACGTGCGGTGGGGACTTGAGGAAGAAAAGAGCGGGAAGCTTTATGTCAAATCAGAAAGGGTCAGCCTGTGAGCAGAGAGAAAGAAAGAGTGTTAGTACTAAACTGCAGTGAAAGTTTATTATGTAAATATTCACTCACTGACTCACTAATAATGATTGCAGAGAGAGAGTGAGAAGAAGAGAAGGGGAGATGAATTTGCATATTTTCTTTTTGAAACGTATATACAATTTACAATTTTTTTTCTATAATTTAAAATAAAGATTAATTTAAGTACAAATTGAATTAAAAATATTTTTTCATTATTCTTATATACGTAGAATTTAATGTGTAAGCAAAATTTATATAATATTTATAAAAAATATTAAATTTATAATTTTAAGTAATATTTGTGAGAAAAAAAAAATTCCCGTCAAAGTAGGGTTTCAAAGGCTTTTTTGTTTCAATGGAATCATCATTTAAAAAACATAAATTAAAACACATTTATTTCTATCACAATCTTAAATTTATGATCTTTTAAAATAATATTTTAATTTTTTTTATTCTCTTAATAATAAAAAATTTAATCAATAAAATTGAAATTTGAATATGAAAAGTTGTAATAAAGTTTCAAGAATGAAACTCAATTCCAACGAAGAAATATATATATAGATATAAAGGACACTATTCTAATATTCTCAATTATTGTATTACCAAATAAGAAACAACAAAGGAACCAACAAAGAATATTTCCTCTATAAATAGTACATATATTTTTCCAAGTTAATTTCATTACGAATAAGAATAGTTACAATAGGAAAAACATACATTGATTGTAATAAAATAATTATTGCCAATGCAAATGGACATTATAACACAAAAATTATAGTAATTAAGTACATATTTTATTTTTATGTCAAATTCAAAAGGTTCACTTGTGAGGAGAGAGAGAGAGAGAGAGAGAGAAAATGCAAAGATAAAAGTTAAATTTTGACTGACTGTGAGTGATTGCAGAAGAGAGGGATTCTCGTACTACTTTCCTCCTTTCTTTCTTTCTGCAAGAGACTTATAAATACACACACACACACACACACACACACATATATATATATATATATATATATATATATATATATATATATATATATATATATATTCTGAGTTGTTTTATTATGATTTTACGACACATTCAAGCCTTCACAGGTACTTCTTCAGAGCACTCTTTGTACTTTGTTATTCTTAAGTTTTTACATAAAATTTGGAATATCTTAGTTCTTTGGGTTTTAATTAAACTTTAATCTATTGAAAAGAAAGATTATTAGTGCCTATTTTATTTGCTGAACTATTTTCCTTGAAATTAATTTATTATTTTTAAGAAAAATTAAAATTTTATTTATTATTTTAAACTTAATCTAAATGAATTAGCTTAATATAAATACTAAAAATATAAAGATAAAAATAAATAGAAAATATTAAATTATTTATAAATATAAACTCTACAAATATTATCCTACAAAAACATTATTTATACTTCAAATTTGTTCTGCTTCATTACTTGTAAATAAATAGATGAATTAGATGGAAAATAAATGTGTGTTTTTATCATATTATTTTAGAATATAATGAAAATTTGTATATAATACATACAAATATATAATATATATTGTTGACTCATTTAAAATTTTATTTTCTATATAATTCAAAATCTTAAAGAATAAAAAAAACATTCAATAGAAAAAAGGAAAAATAAAAGTTTTCCAACCATGCTACAGGTTCTTTAATTTTTTTAACATGTCTCCAACTTTAAATTCTAATATACATGATGACATACATATGTGTATATATATATATATATATATATATATATATATATGATGCAAAGGGGATGACATGACCAAAAGACAAAACAAATCAGGGAAAAAATATGGGGCAGTGTCAAATCAAAGGGTGGAGATATGAATCCAAACCAAACTGCCAAATTTTCAGTTTGGTTTTTCTTACTTTTATGGGAACAACAACACAAGTAGATGTCAAGATTCCATATAACCTACACAACACAGGTTTCTGCA